>CAUYLG010053344.1:0-125283 GCA_963573385.1 Cacajao melanocephalus | reverse complement strand
GGGTGATGAACAATAAGAACACATGGACATAGGGAGGGGAGCACTACACAAAGGGGTCTGTTGGGGGGGAAATAGGGGAGGGACAGTGGGAGGTGGGGAGGTGGGGAGAGATAGCATGGGAAGAAAAGCCAGATATAGGTGAAGGGGAGGAAAGCAGCAAATCACACTGCCACATATGTACCTATGCAATGATCTTGCATGTTCTTCACATGTACCCCAAGACATAAAATACAATAAAAATTAAAAAAATTAAAAAAAAAAAGATAGACTGGCTGGATGGATTTTAAAAAATGATCCAATTATATGCTACCTACAAGAAACACGTTTTACCCATAAAGACACATGTAGACTGAAAATAAAGAGACTGAGAAATATATTTTGTGCAAACAGAAACCAAAGCAAGCAGGAGTAGCTATACTTATATCAGATAAAACAGACTTAATAAGTCAAAACAGTAATTTAAAAAGAGACAAAGAAGGTCATTATATAATGGTAAGTGATCAATCAGTCCAGTAAGAAGATACAACATTTCTAAATATATATGCATTCAGCACAGAAGCACCAAAATTCATAAAGCAAATATTAGTTGACTTAAAAGAGGAATAGACTTCAATACTATAATACTGGGAGATTTCAACACTCCACTCTCAGCATTAGGCAGATTATCTATACAGAAAATAAACAAAAAGAAACACTGGTTTTAAACTGAACTTTATGCCAGATGGGCCTAACAGATATCTACAGAATATTTTACTAAATATCTGCATAGTATACATTCTTTTTATCAGCACATGGAACATTCTCCAGATTGCCCATATGTTAGGCCACAAAACAAGTCTCAACAAATTTAAAAAACCCGGCAAAATCTTATCAATTATTTTCTCAGAACATAATGAAATAAAACTAGAAATCAATATCAAAAGGAATTTTGGAAAATATACAAATATATGGAGATTAAACGTCGTACTACTGAACAACCTTTAGGTCAACTAAATAATTAAGATGGAAATAAAAAACTTCATGAAATAAATGAAAATGGAACCACAATTCACCTAAACCTATGGGACAGAGCAAAAACAGTGTGAAGAGGGAAGTTTATAGCATTAAATGCCTACATCAAAAAAGTAGAAAGACTTCAAATTAACAATCTAATGAGACAGCTCAAGGAACTAGAAAAGGAAGAACAATAAAAACCTAAAATTAGCAGAAAGAAAGAGATTAGAAAATAATTAAATAAAATAGTCTAAAAAATTACAAAGAATCAATGAAACAAAATTATTTGTCTGAAAAAATAAACAAAATTGACAAATTACTAGCTCAATTAATCAAGAAAAGACCCAAATAATCAAAATCAAACATAAAAAAGGAAAAATTATAACTGATATACAGAAATACAAATTATCATCGAGCTGTTATGAACAATTATATACTAACAAACTGGACAACCTAGAGGAAAAGGATAATTTTCTGGAAGCATACCTCCTACCAAAATTGAATCAGAAAGACGTAGAAAACCTGACCAGACCAATAACAAGAATAAATCAGTAATAAAAAGTGTCCCCAAAAGAGAAGCCCAAGACTAGATGGATTTGGTAGATTGCCAAATTCTACCAAATATGCAAAAAAGAACTAATACCAATTCTCCTAAAACTATTCCAAAAAAATTGAAGAGGAGAGAATTCTCCTTAACTCATTCTACGAAGCCAACATTGCCTTGATAACAAAACCAGAAAAATACACAACAAAAAAAGAAACCTCAGGTCAACATCTCTAACGAACATAGATGCAAAAGTCCTCAACAGAATACTAGCAAACCAATTCCAAGAGCACATGGAAAAGAAAATACACCATAGTCAAGTGGGTTTTATACTAGAAATGCAAGGATTGTTCAATGTACACAAATCAATAAATACACATCACATCCATAGAATGAATGATGAAAACCATATTATTTTCTCAACAGATGCAATAGAAGCATTTGATAAAATTTAATATGCTTTCATGACAAAAACTCTCAACAAATTAGGCATAGAAGGAACATATCTCAAAAATAATAAAGACCATATGTAACAAACCCACAGCTAACGTTATACTCAATAGGGAAAAGCTGAAAGCCTTTTCTCTAAGAACTGCAACAAGGATACCAATATTTACTACTTCTATTTAGCATAGTACTGGACCTCTTAGCCAGAGCAATCAGGCAAGAGAAAGAAATAGAAGACAAATTATTAAAAAGACAAATTCGAAAGAAGGAAGTAAACTTGTCCCTCTTTGCAGGTGATGTTACCTTATGCTTATAAAACTTTAAAGATTTCACTTAGAAACTCTTAGAATTTAAGATAAATAAATTCAGTAAGGTTATAGGATAAAAAATCAACATACCACAATCAGTAGCATTTCTATTCACCAATAATGAAGTAGCCAGAAATGAAACCAGGAAAGCAATTCCATTTATAATGGCTATAAAAATAAACTAAAATTACTAAGAATAAATTTAGCCTAGGAGATGAAAAATTTCCACAAGAAAACTGCAAAGCACTGATGAAAGAAATTAAAGAGGACACAGAGAAATGGAAAGGCATTCCATGCTCATGGATTGGAAAATTTAATATGGTTACAATGATAATACTACCCAAAGCGATCTACAGATTCAATGTAATCCCTATCAGTTTTAAAATATCAATTCTATTTTTCACAGAAATGGAAAAATTTGTATGGAACCACAAAAGAGACAGAATAGCCAAAGCAATCTGAGGAAAGAGAACAAAGCTGGAGGTATCACACTACCTGACTTCAAAATATATCACAAAGCTATAGAAATCAAAACCTCATGGTACTGATATAAAAACAGATACTAAACCAATGGAATAGAATAAAAAGCAGAGAAATAAATCCACTTCTTTACAGCCAACTAATCTTTGACAAAGCCATCAAGAACATACATTAGAGAAAAGATACCATCATCAGTAAATGGTGCTGGGAAAACTGTATAACCACATGTAGAAGAAAGAAACTGGACCCCTTTCTCACAGCATATACAAAAATCAACTCAAAAATGGAATGGAGACTTAAATGTAAGACCTAAAACTATAAAACAACTAGAGTAAAATAAAAGGAAGACTCTTAGGGCATTTGTCTAGGCAAAGATTTTATGGCTAAGATTTCAAAACCACAGGCAACAAAAATAAAGGTAGATAACTTGAACTATATTAAACTAAAAGCTTCTGCACAGCAAAACAAACATTCAGCAGAGTGAAGAGACAACATCTTGAATAGGAGAAAATATTTACAAGTTATTCATCTGACAGGGAACTAGTATCCAGAGTATACAAAGAACTCAACTCAGTAGTAAAAACAACCAAATAATCCCATTAAAAATGGGCTAAGGACATAAATATGAATTTCTCAAAAGAAGAATGGCCAACAGGTATATGAAATGGCCAACAGGTATATGAAAAAATCTGCAACATCACTAATCATCAGAGAAAAGCAGACCAAAACCACAATGAGATATCATCTTACCTCAGAAAGGCTGTTTTTTAAAACACAAAAATCCATTGGCAAGGATGTGGACAAAGGGAACTCTTATACATTGTTCATGGAAATGTAAATTAGTTAAGCCACTATGGAAAACAGTATGGAGATTTCTCAACAAACTAAAAATTTAACTATCATACAACCCAGCAATCCCACTACTGAGTATTTATGCAAAGGAAAATAATATATCAAAAGGATACATGTGGTTCCATGTTTATTGCTGCATTACTTAAAATAGCAAAGATATGGAATCAATCTCAGTGTCTATCAACGGATGAATGGGTGAAGAAAACGTAGTAAAGGCACACAATGGCATACTATTTGTCCATAAAAAATAATGAAATCTCATTATTTGCAGCAACATGGATGGAACCAGGGGTCATTATGTTCAGTGAAATAAGCCAGGCAGAGAAAGACAAATGTAGTATATTCTCACTCATAGGTGGAAACAAAAAAGGTGGTTGCATAGAGGTAGAGGGTAGAATGATAGATACCAGAGACTGGGAAGGGTATATGGATGCCAGAGGGGATAGAAAGATTGGTTAATGGATACAAATATGTAGTTAGTTAGAAGGAATGATTTCTAGTCATTGATAGAAGAGTAGGGTGACTGTAGTTAACAAAATGTATTGTAGTTTTAAAATAGGTGGAAGAGAGGACTTAAAATGTACCTAACACATACAAATGATAAAATACTCAGGTGATGGATATCCTAAATTCCCTGACTTGATCATTACATGTTCTATTCATGTAAAAAATTTCACATATACCCCCTAAATTTACACAAATATAATGTGTCAAAAAAATTTTAAGTGACTGAATTGTCTTGTCTGCTAATTGTATCACTGCTATTATTATGGTAATGTTTCTTTTGACTGATTTTATTTTTACTGGTTATGAATATGATTTTTCTGCTTCTTTGTATGCCCAGTAATTTTTGATTAGTTGCCAGACGTGGTGAATTTTACCTTGTCAAGTGCTAGATTTTGTCATATTCCCTTAATTCACATTGGAATTTATTCTAGCATAGAGTAAGTTGAGATCAGTTTGCTCCTTTTGAGCCTTGGCATTAAGGATCCAGCATTGTACTTAGTCTAAGGTCAACTTAGCCTTATTTCTAAGGCTGGTCCTTTCTGAGGATTTTAGCCTGTGGCTTGCGTATTATGAGATGATTCTACTTCTGCTGGTGTATATGCAAATGCCTTCTAGTCCTGAGTAAAGTCCAGAAACTGTCAAGCCAAGTGTTTTCTGATGGGTTTTTTTCCCCCTCAGACATGAATTTCATTCCATGCATGCACAGATCAGCTGAAGATTTTATAAGAGCCCTCTGCATGTCTTGACTGACCATTGTCCCTGTCCTATCCCCTTTAACTACCTTTACTCTGGTATTCTGCTCCACAAATTCTATGTGACATGGTCTCCCAAATTCTCCTCTATGTCTGCTCAGTCAGTAAGAAGGCCAGGCTCTGTTTGTGTTTTTCTCTCTGCCTTGTGGACTAGAAATTACCTCTACAGTAAGTTAGTGTGATCATAGGATTCAACTTTTTTGCTTCGATTTTCTCAGCAACCATAGTCCTATACTGCCTGTTGTCTGATGCCTAAAGCAAATTATTTTATATATTCATGTCTGGGTTCATAGTTGGTTTTGGTGGGATATTTTCACATCTGGACCTTGCTGATTCTGGAGAGACTGCCCTTCCTGGGGCTAGCTAATTCCTAGAGACAGCAAACATTTATTCAAGACACCTCTTAGATATGAAAACCAACAAAGCAAGAGCCCATATCCCAAACTCTTCCTTTGTCAAGACTTTTACACTAAGCCACTATTTTCCTACTCTAATCATCCTATTACCAAGTACCAGACAACTAGAGATAGCCCTTATACCCCAGAATCCAATACAATTACTCAAACTAACCAATCCTAAGCCTAAGCTAGCCTACCCTGCTCTGTCCATTTCTGCCTGTGGAATCATAATAAAGGCTGTTGCCCACATTTTCTTTCCACTCCCTCTGCCTCCTGATTGACCCTGATGCTTCCTTATGTGGCCCCTCATGTGGTGTGGTATGCCCCTTCCTCTTGGAAACTGTAAGAAACTATCTTTTCAATAGTAATCATCTCCTAATCTGTTGGCCTCATCATACTTGAATAATAAACCTACATTTGGGGCCAGGCACCGTGGCTCATGCCTATAATCCTAGCACTCTGGGAGGCCGAGGTGGGTGGATTACCTGAGGTCAGGAATACAGTATCAGCCTGGCATGAAATCCCCGTCTCTACTAAAAATACAAAAATTAGCCAGGCACAGTGGAGGGCACCTGTAATCCCAGCTTCTCAGGAGGCTGAGGCAGGAGAATCACTTGATCCTGGGAGGCAGAGGCAGAGGTTGCAGTGAGCCGAGATCTCGACGTTGCACTCCAGCCTGCGTGACAGAGCGAGACTCCATCTCCAAAAAACCAAAACGAAATAAAATCTACATTTTGAAATGTCTTTAGGCTTTCAAGCAGAGGTTAGTATGTATATTTTCTTAAACAAGATAATGTCTGTAAGTGCCTGGGACTTAACAATTATTGAACAAATGACTATTCATTCCTTAACTTGATCTGAGTATTTAACACTCTCTTAACTCTGCCTATTGACTTTAGTTTCCTTATTAATTTAATGCTCCCATTCTTCCCCTGCCCGCCACCTACACTGCTACTACAATACTCACCTTGAAATCTCTATCTAGCTCTTCATATTTTGGGTTTTACTCCTTATTTAAAATAGTCTTTTATATTTAAATCTAACCCAGCAGTCTATGACATATTGAAATGGCAACAGGCTTACCTGCTGAGCATTTTATTTTCCATTTTTGTAGAATTTAAAAAATTTAGTATATTCTTTTTTCAAATCTCTCCAAGTAACCTGCGAATGTCAATTTTTTTCTTATTTCCATCCTATCCCATTTTCCCAAAGTATAGTAGAAATTTCCTTCAAACTTTAGCTTTACCATATTTAGTAAATATATCAAACTTCTGAATATCATTTCTTTTTCAATTTTTGGGGTAGCATAAACATTCACAAATCTGATAATTTCCAATCCTGAATTTCTCCCGGACTGACTTCCTATATATTCTATGTCTTTCATAAAGGTAACCATAATTGTAAAATGTGAAAAATTTAGAGTAATGTGATACTTGTCTTCCTTTTATTTTCCTTGATTCCTTAATTATGAGGAGGGTTTGGGTTTAGCATATTACTTTTGAGACATCTAATCAAACTAACAATTTCAGTATTTTCCTTCATTACTTATATAAGTTGTAATAAAACCTGGAATTTACAGTAATTTTTAAGATGTCGACAATTGTATTAAAATACCTTAGCAGATTTGGCATGAAAGCAAATACCAGCTCTGAGGTTGAGGATAACTCCACCAGCAGACACTGCTACTTTGATGTGACTAGCATTGTGTAGGTTGCATACCCTTCCATGTAGATCATAAGAAATTCAGGATCTAAACATCCTCAAAACCCTCATGTGTTGAAATTTTACATATACTTTTTACTGTTTCTTACCTGGGGGACTCAATTCATTTTGCAAACCTCTAATAACTTATTTTGGTAGTGGGTGGGTCTGACTGACAGGTGCAATACTGTAAAGTGGAAACTGGGACACAGATACTTTTCTCAATTTTACTTTGGTGAAGGGATTCTAGCAGTATAAGAATGACAGATATTTGGATCTTTAGGGAATAATGGAAAAGCTGAAAGATATTATTATCACAGAATGGATTTTGTGTCATTTTCGGTTCTCACTACAAAGGAAGATGTGAAAATGTGGTTTGCTAACTTTAGTACTTCATAGCCTAAGACAGTCTACGCTTTAAACCCCAGAGAGTTTTTTTAGTACTTGTTTCCCGCACTCTGAGGCCTAAGTGATCATTAGATGAAAACTGAATTTTTATTTTGTTATCCTATTATACCAGATTCTCACGAAAAAAGCTACTGACATATACTGTGACAAGTCATTGAATCTAAAATGGTATTTAAATTGTTGCTGAGTGGGTTAATTTTTATAAAATCAATTTCATGTTGTGGCTGGTGATAAACCTTGGCAATCTTTGATTGATATGTCTTTTTTTTTTAACTCACTTTGCCTAAAAACTAACCTTCTTTAAAATTGATAGCTATACCTTATCACTTTTAATTGAATTTTAAAAAGACTTTTTTTTTTAAACACACCACATGACTGTCTTTTCTAGGAACAGCTGTGGGACTATAATATGGTTTTTACTTCAGGGATACATAAAACCATCCCCATGATCATGTATCCTAACTGCATGTGAATCAGTGTACAGTGTAAGTAACCCTTGACTGGGAATGTTTTCGTTTTTTTAAGAGTAGATTCTAAGAAAAATAATAAGTTTTACATTCTGTTTTCAGAGTATAGAGTCTAGATCAGTGACAAACAACCTAAGATGCACCTAACAAATTTTAATTGCCACTTTTTACCTCATACAAAGCATCACAATTCAGACACTGTAATAAAAATTTCCAGAAATTGACTTTAGAATGTTTTATTTCCCCAGAAGCTGTGGATTGGAGGGGATTATCATGTGAATGAGTCAGCCCTATCCCAAGTCCTGTAGCACGTTGGGGATTTATAGAGTCAAGTGAAGAGTAAAACAACGAGGGACCACATAGCTAAGTGGGAATGTAGTGGTCCTTTGCGATGTTCTAGGGTTTAGAACTGCCCTTAGCAACTTGAGCAAAGCAAAACGAAAATCCTGCACACATGGGAGGAAATCCAAAACAAATAAGGGCAACGGTCCACATCTTATATATCTTTCATCTTCAGTGCCTTTTACAATGTCTGGCACAGAGTAAGCAGTTAGTTGTGGTGAGTGGAATGATCTAATTCTAGGCCATCTTTATCGTTAGTTGTATTAACATGAGACATTTCAGACAACCCATTTCAGCTCATTAAAACTCAGTTTCACCATTTGACCCAGCAATCTTATTACTAGATATATACCCAAAGAATTATAAATCATTCCATTGTAAAGACACATGCACACATATGTTTATTGCAGTACTGTTCACAATAGCAAAGACTTGGAACCAACCCAAATGCCCATCAACAATAGACTGGATAAAGAAAATGTGGCAAATATACACCATGGAATACTCTGCAGCCATAAAAAAAGGATGAATTCACGTCCTTTGCCAGGACATGGATAAAACTGGAAACCGTCATTCTCAGCAAACTGACACAAAAACAGAAAACCAAACACCGCATGTTCTCACTCATAAGTGGATATTGAACAATGGGAACACATGGACACAGAAAGGGGAACATCACCCACCAGGGCCGGGGGGGATGGGGGCTAGGGGAGGCATAGCAGGGGTGGGGGGTTTGGGGAGGTATAGCATTGGGAGAAATACCTAATGTAGATGAGGCGGCGATGGATACAGCAAACCACCACCATGGAACATGTATACCTATGTAACAATCCTGCACGATCTGCACATGTACCCCAGAACTTAAAGTATGATAAAAAAAAATTGCTATCCAGAATACATATAAACTCTTATAACTCAACATTAAAGAAACTCAATAAAAAATGAGCAAAAGACTTGAATAGATATTTATCCAAAGTATAATGAACACAAGAAAAGATACTCAACATTACTAATCATTAGAGCAATACAAACAAAAAAATGAAGTGAGATGATATTTCATAGTCATTAGGATGACTAGCATGAAAAAGCAGAAAATGAGAAGTGTTAGTGTGGATGTGGAGTAATTGGAATGCTTTTGCATTGCTTTTGGGAATATAAAATGATGCAGCCACTGTGAAAACAACATGGTGATTTCTCAAAAAATTAAAAATAGTTACCATATGATTCAGCAACTCCACTTCTGGGTATATACACAAAGGAATTGAAAACATATTTGTAAGCCCATGTGAATAGTAGCATTATTCACTATAGCCAAAAAGCAGAAGTAACACAAGTGTTCATGAATTACTAAATATATAAACAGTGGTATATATATACAATGGAATAGTATTCAGCCTTAAAAAGGAAGAAAATTCTGACATGCAACAATATGAATCAAAGTTGAAGACATCTATGCTAAGTGAAATAAGCCAGTCACGAAGGACAAATATTACATAATCTTCCTTATGTGAGATATCTATAGTAGTCAAATTTGTAGACAGAAAGTAGGATCTTAATTCCTAGGGACTAAGGTTTGCGAGGAAGAGAGAATTAGTGTTTAATGGATATAGATCTTTAGTTTGGCAAGATGAAAATATTCTGGAGATAGATAGTGATGATGGTTTCACAACAATGTGAATGTACTTAATTACCACTGAACTGCATACTTAAAAATAGTTAAAATGTTAAGTTTATGTTGCATGCATTTTGCCATAATAATAAATGTTTCTTAGAAAGGTAAAAGAGAAATGAGGAAAAAAACCTTTCACTTTCCTGTTGCCCCCATCATAACCTTCAAATTTCTTGATATAGAACAGAAAGAACTTTATTACTCAACTCCTGGTTCAGCCTTTCAATTTCTAACCTTCACCCTATCACATACACACTACAAGTCAGCTTATGCTCCAGTGTACAAAACTACTTTCAGTTTCAGGAAAGCTTCCTCTACACATACACTTACACATTCACGCACACACCCACAGGGACCCTTGTTCCTTGTAACTCGTACACATCCTACAGTTCCAGCTTACAAGTCACTTCCTGCAAGAATCCTTTCCAGATTGGCGAGGACAGAGTTAGGTACCCTTCTATGTATGCTTTAGTTCATAGAAATTACTATGTACATAACACTTTTCTATCATGTCATAATAGCTTGTCCTACTATATGGGATGTATCAGTTTAGTTGCTATCTTCCTTCTAAAATATAATCTCCCTGAAGACAGGGACTATGTCTCATTCACCATGGTATTCTAAAAGTCAAGCACTGTTCCTCATTAGTTGTAAATGCTTAATTGGTATTGAGCAATGGCTGGATGGCTGAATACTTCATTAGTTTTATGTGACATCCTTGGAAAATTGTGAACCTGTGCTTATATGTCAGCAAAACAAGGAGTCAAATTTAAATAACTTCCTAACACCCTAAAGATTATAAAAAAATTATAATTATGCCTTATTTTTAAAATAATTTCAGGTTTGGTAATACAAATAATTCTGAATCTTTATAACTAAGCATTCCAACCCAATAAATGTCAATCAGTGATAGTCACACCCCACTGAGGCATATGGAAGTTAACTGCAATAATTTTAATAGAGTCAAAAATGGTGAACATTTTGCTGAACTGGGAATTGGTGCGGAGTGTTGCAAAAGCGGATTAAGTATAAACGTGTCCTCTGCCTCCCAGATTCCTTTTCATGGAAATGGAAAGACATTGGCTGGAACTCTAGAATTTCGGAGTTATATCATTTGGAACTACTTTAGGTTAAAATACTTTATGTAGAAACTATGTTTTTCTTATCACTTACTAAATAATCAAACACTAACGATTGTTGTTTTTTAGAAAACAGTTGACCAACACTTCAAGATGTTTGAAGCAGGGCAAATGCATATGAAAAAGCATAAAATTACACATGTTTGAGTAGATATTAACAAAAATGAGAGAACATAGCTTCTTCAGTGAAACAAGTACAATTTCCATGACCTGTATTGTGTAAGAGAGTCATGAATTTTCGAGAAAACAATGGATTACAGTGAATTTTCAATAACAGCACACAAATTTTTTTTGAGCCAAGGATCTGTGGTCAAACAAAGGAATATTCCCTAAAAGCACCAATATGAGGCCAAGTATATATTTCCTAAATTTATTTATTGGCAGAATCCAATTTTGGCTTTGGACAAAATAATTACGAAAGTTTGGCATTAATTTGCTAACTGGGTACTGTAAAAACACATGTAAAGAGAATCAGTGTCATTGCTACTAGCGAAATGCCCAGAGACCTTTCCTTTGATATGTCTAGAGATTATTCCTTTGGTTAGATTCTGTATATTAAAGTACTTGCCTATAAAGTTAAAGACACACCAGCAAATTCTTTAATTGCCAATCACTTTGATTTACGGGAGAGTTGTCTCCTCTGCTAATTGCCTGCTCCTATGTTCATTATAACGTTTCCTAACTACCTGTTTGCTCTTGATGACCTACTTATAAATATAATGGCCCCAGAAAATGGCCAAGGAATATGAAATCCCTTGGATATTCTGTTTTAAGGATGACCACTGACTCAGAAGATGAGGTTGAGGTTATTTTTTGAAGGAACTTTCTGTAGACTGATGAAGAAAGGACAGGAACAATCCCATATATATAAATATCAAGCAGTGATGGTCACATACCACTGAGGCACATGGAAATTGACTTGGCACACATCTTAATAGAGTTTAGGATGCAATAATTCTAATCTCTGAAAATTCAGAATGATTACTTTGAAATTAAATCAGAAAACTTTGAAATTAAATCAAGAATCTTGTCTTATTTCCCAGTTCCTAAGCTTAATTGTGTCTTCATGATGAACCATATTTGGCCATTTAACAAACATAACAATAACATGCTTAATAATTACCTAAGCCATGCAACTGGTTGCATTGATCTTTTTTCAAGTGATTGCTCTGCTTTGTTTTGGTTTGATTTTTATACCATCTGGTAAAGATTAAGTTCAGGTGGTATGGTAAAAAGAGTTTTGGCCTACGTCTGGAGCAGGACTAAGCCTCCAATTTTGACACCAAATGAGTAACCATAGGCAAAGTGATTTTTTTTCCTTTCTATATTTCTTGTCCTTATCTATCAAGTGGGGTGAATGGGTCCATGCAGCTCTAAAACTTTATCTTGTCAGTGATTCCTTGATTCAAGTAAAATGTTCAAAAATGTTTTTGAACACTAATGGCATTCTTTTTTCTAGTGAAGACTGTATCTGATCTCATGTAGCAGGGCAGATGTAGACATGGTGTTCAGAATCACATGGCACAGGCATGGTTAAAACATTGTGCTTAATATGTTGCCCCCTATCTGGACAACACAGAGGAGGATCACCCCTCTCATACCAATCTAATAAACCCCGGCTTGGAATATAGCAAAGGGACTTGAGGGAATGAGGAAAGCTGAACAATAGGAATAAACAAACTCCTTCTTCCGTGTTTAAAACTTCATAATCTTTAAAGATATTAGATTTTGCATTAAACCACTACTCTCTTTTGAAATCTTGAGGTAAATTTCAATGTGGAAATGTTATAAATATAATGCTATAATGAATATCTTCTTGTATATAACCTTTTGCTTTTTTTGAACTATTTCTTTAAGTTAAATTATTTATTTTGTTCCTGAAAATATTAGTGTGTATTCAGATTATTGTGAATTCCTAATAACTGCAGATTTAGACATGCTACCACATTGAAACATGGAGACAAATTTAGCAGGATTCGCATTTTTTCTGCATTACAAATAATACATGTTCTTTTAGAAAACAGTTAGAAGGTAAAGATAGCAACAAAAATATTGTAATCTCACCATCCAGATATAACCATTGGTAGCTGTTCACACATCCCTTTTTCTCCCTTTCTTTTTCTGGTGTGTGTGTGTGTCTGTGTGTGTGTGTCTGTCTGTCTCTCCATTCATTGGTGATAGTAAACAAATTTGTTCATAAGTGATGTACTCAAGTAAATAGAAAACAACATATTTGGTTTTTACATTGAAATGTAAATTTCAGAGACAGAAAATTTCTTGTTTTTATATTCCAAAGAAACTAGCTTACTTTGAACAGAAGGTACAGAAGAATGATACAATTTTGAAGTTTAATGTTAGAAATTATCTTATTTATTTAATTTATTTTATGCATCAGTAAATGAGTCCAAACATGTTGTGATTTTTCCTAGAGTCATATGGCTAATTTGTGGTTAGTTGAAATTAGAGCAGAGGTCACTCATTATCTGATCCAGTATTTTAATCTCAAAAGCCACTTTTTGAGATTAATTTCTATACTTCTTATCTCTCTAGAACCTACTATTGAATTGATTATATATACAATGCTGTTAAGAACATTGTCATGTTGAGATTTCTTTAGCATTCTTTTTTTTCAGTTGAGATGGAATTCACATAACATACAGTTAAACATCTTAAAGTGTACAATCTAGTAGCATTTGGTGCATTCACAATGTTGTATGACTATCATATTGCTCTAGTTTCAAAACTTTTAAAATAATTTCTGTATCCATTACCCTTTACCTGTTCCCCACCGCCCCCCACCCAGGGTACTGTGCTGACAGCGATTGCTGCTGCATGTTTTCCTAAATGAGAAAAGGGTAAGTAATCCCTCCATGCTCTCCATTCTGTCAGTCCTCTGGAAACCACTAATATGTTTTTTTGTCTCTGAATTTTCCTATTCTGGATATTTCATATAAAAGTTATCTTACAGAATTTGACCTTTTGTGGTGTCTGACACTTTTGACTTAGTATAATATTTTCAAGTTTCATTTGTGTTCTAGCTTGTATTTTATTTCTTTTTGTGACTGAATAATATTCCGTTGTATAGATATATCACAATTTGTTGATTTGTTGATGGAAATTTTTTCTTTAAAACTTTAACAAAATCTATGTTTATTCACTCAAAGCTTGCAATTGCAAGTTCCATAATTTCCAATTTAATCCCAGATAAGATTAATTATATTTATCATTCCTTTACCATTTTAGCCTTCTTAAGTTGATGGACTGTTGTTTCCTTGCTGCAGTGTTTTTCTGTCACATATTTAATTAATTCCCAGTATTGCCACTTTTAGAATGTTGTTACCATGTAAAATCTTTGTTTCACTTATAAACATATTTTAACTGACTTTTGACTGTCATCTTCCACTAAGACTAGGATTTGTATATTGTTGAGTAAATGCATCCTATTGTGCTAGGCTGAAAGTGGTCCTCCAAAGATGTCTACATTTTAATTTCTTAAATGTATAAATCTTACCTTATACTACAAAAGGGACTTTTGAGATTGAGAGATCATCCTGAATCATCTGGGTGTGTCCAATATACTTACAAATGTCATAAGAGAGGGGTAAGAGATCAAAGAAAGTAGCAAAAGATGTAAGCACAGACTCAAAGGGTCAGGAGCCAAGAAATGAAGACAGCCTTTAGAAATCAAAGAGGGCAAGAAAATAACTTCTCCCCTGAAGTCTCCAGAAGGAATGCAGCCCTGCTGACACTTGGCCTCTAGACTTCTGATCTCTGGGATATAAAAGAATAAAATTGTGTTGTTTTAAGCTACTAAGTTTGTATTAATTTGCAACAGAGCAATAGGAAATTAAGATACTCCATTCAAGAGATGCAATTTTAAACAAGCCTAAAGTTAACCATTTTCATAAACATATATATCAATATTTAACATACATATTATTGTTAATAGTATTCATTAATTTGACAACATATTGCTGCTCAGCATAGCTTCTAAATGAAAATAAAGAGCTAAATTGTCATAAGGAATAGGACTGATAGCAAAACTTTGTCTACTTTGAATAAAGCTCTTAACAATTAGGAAAAGTAGTTTTCAAGCATGTTTTAGCATTGGGTTCTTTGGATTCCTTAAATCCTATGTGAAGGTTCTCTATTAATGATATACTTTTTAGAATATTGTGTTTCAAAATGTTCATGCTCAATATCTCCTCTTTCCTGTCCAAATCCACATAAATAAATGTGAACTAAGTGTCTGAATTTTCACACTAGACTCTGTAGGGAGAAACTGGACCACTTTTGAACTCACAGGTGAGAAGAAAATGATATCACTTATTTTCTTTACAGAATGAAAAAACAGTAATGCTTATTAAGAAACATTCTGCCAAGGTTAAGAGTTCACTGGATAGGAAAACAAAACTCAAACTCTTTTTTTCTTGGAGTTTTCTAAATTTGCCCTTAAATCCTTGTATTTTTCTTATCTTTTAACCAACTAGATAGTCGTGATTAATGTACCTTGAAACACAGGAGCTTCTTGAAGCTTCTTTTCACTACCTCAGACACAGCTGCTCCTCAGTGATGTCATGTTTCCTTCCTGACCTTGGGAGTGCCATTTAGAGGCAACCGTTTCCAGGGACTAAAAGGCTTCTGCATCTCAAATCATGCTACCAAAATAGTCCATTAGCTGTGCTTTTCAGCTTAGTTACATCATAATGAATAAGTCTCTTCTCCTCTGACTGTGTTGGTGACTTTTCCCTACCTTTATCAATTGCAGTATAAATGTGTACCCGCCAAAGGCATCAGGAGGGGACTAAGGAAATCCTATAGGAGAACAATGACAGGAAATTGACATAGCCATTAAGAAGTCTGGAAAAATTAAGTTAGAAGAAAGTGGGGCTTGGCTTATTGCCATTTTTGGAATAAGGAAAGAACTACAGGCAGGGATGTCTCTAAAATAGTTAACATAAAACTTAGAATAAGCATGGTTGTATGTAAATTGAATTAAAATATAGGATAATAATATGATAAGTAGGAATAATAGTAGAAAATTACTTTTGGTGGAATAAACATGTAAATTGAGGTCCAGATTTTTTTCTTTTTTAAGAGCAAAGATTTCCCTGGGCTTGGAAGCAAGTGATGGTAAAATTTTGCAGCACAGAGCTGATTTCACTGAATTGAGGAATTAGAGAAAGGAAAGGCTTGTTTTTCCTAAACATCTGTAAGGAAATATTATGTTAAATATTTATAGGTTTAGAGAGCAGTCTATAAGTACAAATCTTAGATAAATAAATGCAGTGTGTGTTAGCATCTGGTAACTTGGAAAAAATGACCTCATTCAGGGTGTGATACAATAGGAAATTTTTTACGTTTTTAAAAGGAAATTCATCAATGATTATTTTGACCTCATCTCTGTGTATCAGAATGTTCAAATTTAAAGTCAATTAGGGAAATGAGTAATAATAAAAAAAAGTCTCATGAATGACTGGATGAAGCATGTGAGAATATATCATACTTAAATTTATCCTTGTGCTGTAAAAAAGCACTTCCTTACTTTGGCCTGTTGACTTTCAATTATTTTCTTCCAAATTAGAGAAGATTACATAAAGTAAAAGTTTGGCTCAATAAAGAATAGCTTGATACAGTAAATCAGAGAGATTGGTAACTTCATAGATTATTTCAGAGTTGCGGGAGACCTTCAAAACAATTTAACAAAATTCTCTCATGCACAGTTAAGAAGCTAAGGCTCAGAGCACTTAAATGACTTACCTGGAGTCAGATATCACTAGAATAAGTACCAGCACTATATACCAGGTTTCCTGATTTCCAATCCAGTGCTTCCATATAAAACATATTGGATCAATAAACTCTTTTATTAATTAATCTTGGAACACTTTAGTCAAATATATGAGTCAAATGCTCTATTACACATCCTCAAGGCTATAGTAAACCATATGCCTCATGGTAAGTAGACAATGGCTACCTCTTCGTATGCAGTAACAGAAAAAAAGTGCTGTGAGAGACCAATTTTGGGGACATTGCATGGTCAGTTTGTCAGCTGAGTGAATGCTGCCCATGATCCCTTGTTGCTAGGAACCTACAAACCTTGGGACAGTCAACTCTATCTACCTGATCCTTTGGTCAGTGGATCTACCACTTTCTAAGCCTTTATTTAGATTTTAAAAATAAATAACACAGGTAAATAGAAAAGTCAAAGCTCAGACTAAAGAAAGTCAACCATATAATGTGTTAGATTCAACTGTTTGCCCATTGCAAAAGGGCAAAAAGCAAAGCCATTTTACTGATTTCCAGTGAGATCAAGAAAGGCCAAGTTCCTGAGAGCAGCAGGGGAAAATTTATCTCTGCATCTAGAGAAGCATTTCCATACTTTTTTCTCCAAATCATATGTCTAGCTGCACAAGTTTATGCATTTATTGAAAAACATGTATTGAGGGCTAGATGCTGAACCTTTTTAAATTTCATATTCTTCATCTAAAATAGGTACATTATTAGGATCAGGTTCAACTTTGTTGTGAGGATTAGATAAGCTTGCAGGCAAATCTCCTGGTACAGTCCCTGACACATAGGAAGTGCTTAAATATTATTAATGGTGATGTTATGGAAAAGAAGAAGAGGAGCTCACAAAATTCTATTCCAGATGCTAAAAGAGCAGTCATAATCCTTGACCACAATATAAACTTCCTGAAAGAAAACCCTTGTCATGGCAGGACATGCTTACTAAGTATTTTTTGTTGGTGGTGGTTTTTTTAAAAGCCGGTTTTTTGATTATTTAACTTAGAAAATCTTCACACTACACTTGTTGGAGGTGTTCTCTCAATAACTAAAAATAAATAAATATTGATTTTATGAGAGAGTGAATCCAGGATAGATTTTATTATTAATAATCAATCCACTTTCCAGAAATAATCGGAAATAACTTATAATAAAAGCCATAGGCACCATGGCATCATTAAAACAAAGATTAAAAAATAAAGTGATTTGGAAAGATGCTTGAACCAGAAAGCCTTAATTAGGCATGGTTACTACAGTGGCACATAAAACTTATTGCAGTAGTTCTTGGTAGAAATCATTCTGTTTATAAATGAAATCAGGCATATCAATTTATATTAGATACCTTTTCCCTGGGTTTTTATTCTGAGGTGAAATTTGTAATGTAGATACCTTAATAGATTTTTAATAGCTGAAGCTATTTCTTTTATACACCTTCATAAAACTTGAGTGCTTAGTGTTTAAAATTTACATTATTGGAAGGCATTTCCATAGGAAGCAAAAGTAATCAAAGGTGAAACAGTTTAGAAATTTGGCTTTCTGATAATTCAGGAAGAGAACCTTAGATTGATTAGTGAGAATATCACATATGTTGCACAGTCCCTGTTTTGCATTTATTGACTAATGTAGATTCTGAACAAATTGAGAGAGCAATGAATATGACAGTCATTGTGTTTGCCTAAAATATTGTTATTCTTAATTGTTAGAGGAGATTCATCTGTTTTAGATAAAATACTAGACATATATTTGACCAATTTATCTGTTTTGTTATACAAATTAAAGAACCTGGCTTGAGTTCTTATTTAAACTAAACGGTGACATTCACAGGTGGATTGAAGGCAATTAAATGGGGCAAGCAGGGTAAAGAAATTTCCTAAAAACCTTTTTGGATCTCAAATGCTCACTACCTTGAAACCTCAGAGGTCCTTGCCATCTAGCAGAAATTCCTAACTCAGAATCAGCAGCAAAATTATGTAAAGAATTTTTTCAGAATACTCTTTTCACTTAACCACCAAGTTTGAATCTCCAAGAGTAAGGCTTGGGTGTGAATATTTAAAAAATAAAATTCCCAAGAGATCTGGTTGCAAATACTGAATAAGAGCTCTGTCCCCAGAGTATCAAGAAATGCATGGCTAAAGAGGATGTTAGAGCAGGAGTTAGCTTCTGCTATCTAACCGCTTTTAATATACTTCTTCTAGAATATTTTGTTTTGAGAACAGCATTTCTGTAGTTCTAAAACTTGGGTTAACTGCACAATATACTGAACTACAACTAGGTGGGTTTTCTGCAAAATGGACTTACTAATAATTATCCCTCTGCATGTCATAAACATGCCAAAAACTTTTGGTTTTGGTGAAATGGTTTTGAGCTTGGTAGTAAGTTCAGGTTGACATGCTATTTAAGGGCACTTCTAGAAAGTCACACTGATATTATGTGCTCCGTAGAGAGAAGAATGTTTAATTTCCTGTTTGACATGGCAAGAAGGCACACATCATGTAACAAATTGTTTATGCTATTTATTTAATGCCCAGTTCCTTCTAAAAAGACTTGAAGTAGTATGCAAATCCTTCATGAGTAAGTTGGAGAGGAGGGAGTCTGGAATAGAGTCCTGTTTTATGCCATCTTCTTTTGATATTTGATCCACTGTTGAGTCCATTTCTATTCAATTTAATTCCTTTGATGACTTGAATATGAAATCATTTTGGGCTATTAGCACTCTTTCCCTTGGGATCTAGTTTTATGGCTATATAGAAATGACTTTCAAATTTACAACTTCTGCTCCAAATTTTCAATTGTCTGCTTAAAAATCTCTACTTGTATGTTTAGCAGGCAAATAAAATTTATATGTCCAAGACAGATCTCTTGATTCCTTACCTCCCTCACCCTGACCTTTGTTTTCTAGTCTTCCCCATTTTTGTTGCTTATTCTAAAACCTTTGTGTTCTATTTCTCTCCATCTCCTTGCCACCATCCCTGGAAACTACTACCATTGCTCGCTTGGAGTATTCTAATAGTTTCCACAGTAGTCTGTTTCCACTTTTATATGCTAGCATACAGTTTTTGCAAAACAGCCAGAGAGATGTTGTCAGTACAGCCCAGTGACTAACATTCATTTAAGAGGATCCTTTGAGAAAGTTTTTAGCTACTGCATCCATTCAAATACATTCAGGCTAATATTGGTAAAATAAAAAAAAAAAACAGCATTGATATTAAGAAGAGTTTTGTGATCAACAAAACACAGGATGAATGACACAGATCTACAAAATCAACATTTATGAGTAACTCACTTCAATTCAAAACCAATAAGGGCTGGCTGATGTGTAAACTTTAAATGAAAGTAGTTGGTATAACGAAATATGTAAAATATTCTGCCTTGTTAGCTCATAATACCACCATAATTTTTCGAAAAGAGTTGAAGAAAAGGAATCAGAAGAATAGTCACTTGTTGATCCAGTTTGTTCTAGAAGTAGATGCTTTCTAAAATACCTCTTTGCAGTGGTATGCAGATATCAAATATATTTAGTGTTTTCCCTGAACCCTCTATCATATACGAGAACTCAATCATGCCAGTCTTAGTTCTGCCATCCCTGTGCTTTTAAGAAACACAGCTCCTGAGTTGATACAGATTTCTGTAGCTCCATATGACTGGAAAGTGAAATGTGAAATGGGGATTGGTGTCAGATGAAGCAGGGGTTAGGTCATGTATCTTTCAAGTGATATTAAGAAGCTTAGAATTTATCTTGAAAGCAATAAGAATACAATTTACTCTCACTTAATGACTTTCATTTGTTCTTATAAATCCTGCTGCTGACAAGTCACTAATTAAGAAAAAAAACTTCTGTTACTTCAAATGAAAAATGTTATTACGTTTCCACCTCAAATCAATGTAAGCAATTTTTACATATGAAAAAATATATATCACTTGAAAAAGGAAAACAAATTCCTATAAGTGAGACATAAGATGTCATTCAAACACTGCTTTCACATCAAATTTTTCTTTCTCTGTCGTCTTTGCCTGAAAATTTGATGTCTAAATATTACTGTTTATAGTGTATTTATTTAATGTGTTATAAAATTGTTACACTAAGAAAATTTTTCTGAAAAATAACTCTTCAAGAGCCATGATGGCAGTCGTTAATGGGAATTACGGAATGTAAATATTTAGCAGTGATAAAGGGTATTAAGTGAGGAAAAGGTATAATCAGATTTAGCTGTTTTGAGTAGAATTCATTGTAGACAAGCAGTTATGTAGCTGAAAGAAGTGGGTAGAATGAATGGATTGCAGAGTTACTTAACAAATAAATTTGACAGGACTTGCTGTTGCATGAAAGAAATTGTTGACAGAAGATTCTCAATGTTAGCAATTTTATGGGTGATAAGGTGCTCACTGAAAGCAGTGACACAGGAACAGGTTAGGAGAGAGATGATAAAGTCTACTTAATACTGATTTTGAAGTCTCTACAGGAAACCTATGTGGAGATGTCAAGTACAGAGTTATATAAATTTTGAGCTCAGGAGTGAGATCATGGCTGAAATTAGAGGTTTGATAGTCATTATCATATGATGTTTGCATTCAGATGACTGAATGGTATTGCCTAGGGAGACAGAAGAAAAGGGTTGCAGAGGAGAACATAAGCACCACCAACTTTGCACTCCAGCCTGGGCAACAGAGAAAGACTCTGTTTCTAGGGAAAAAAGAAGAGGAAGAAGAAGGAGGAGGAGGAGGAACAAGAGGAGGAGGAGGGTTCAATATTGAGTGGTGTAGATGAGTTAAAATGTTGAATTCTAGCAACAAGAGAATCCCAGGTTATCTTGAAGAGAATAATCTCAATGGGATATCTGAGGGCAGAAACTACTTGGAATGTGTTGAGAAATGTGTTAAATTAAAAGGAAACTTGAGAGAATCAATTGGTATAGCTAATATTCTTATACAGAAAAGTCAGAACATTAGTATTCAGAAACTCCTTTGGGAAGGTCGGATAGCACCTATTGTGTCTCCATAAACTGCTAATCTGCAAAAGGAGAGATGAAAACAGCTCTTATATTTCTCTCACTCACTTTTTTTTGTTTGAGACAGGGTCTCACTCTGTTGCACAGGCTGAAGTACAGTGGCATAATCATGGCTCACTGTAACCTCAAACTCCTGGACTCAAGTGATTGTTCTCTCTTTAATTTTTCGATCTAAAGGGTGGCTAACGTAAATTTTATTTTACTGAATTTACTTTACAAACTTAACTTGATTCTTAGTATATCATAGATTTATATCCCAATAACAAAATATTTTGCACTGGAATAATTTTTTGATGGGCAAATAGATCCTCTCCTCTGATAGCTTCACACAAGTTGATCCTGGGTGTACCAGACATTTCTCAAGCATATAAACTCGTGTTGGTGTTCACTTGGGCAGAATTTGAACATGGATAACAAAAATGTTTTAAAGCACATTTAATATAACAAATAATCTCAGAAAAGACAGAAATTATAGATTTGAGCCAGTTTTTTCCCTCTGAAAATATACTTTCTTTTAGTTTGATTATTTAATTGGAGATTGTGTTCCTAGATTAATATTAGATGCTTTTAAATGTAATTTTTACATCACTTCCCAATTTGAAAAATACTTTTAGCTATGCTGTTTTATTTAATTCTTTTAACAAACAGGTCAAGTGGATATTATCTTAAGTAATTTCTCCATAAATTGTACTCTTAATAAGTATAGTCAGAATGAAAATGAAAATCTGAGTTTCATGATTCAAAGTCTTCTGATGTCCAATTTAGAAACACCTGAACTTTTATTAAGATATTTTTGTATTTATTTATAACCTGTTCTAACTAGGACTTTAGATAGCTCAGGAAGATGCTATTATGCAAATAATAGCAATATAAAATGATTAAAAATAAGTAAGAGAGAAGATGAAAAGGAAAATAAGGACTAATGGAGCTGGAGTATTAGGTCATTATACCAAATACATGTTATATAGCCATATAAATCCCCCAAGAGAAAAGTCATACATTATTTCTTTTTTTATATAAAGCATCATTGCTTACATAAGTGCACAAATCTTAAATGTACAGCTCAATGACTTTTCTCACACAAATAAATATATAACCACCCTGATCAAATTATAGAGCATTCTCATTAGTCTGATGTCATCTTTATTTTTCTTCTATAGGTAACCACTATTCGGACTTTTATCATATGTTAGTTTTGCTTATTTTTGAACTTCATATAAATGACTTTATATAGTTTGTCTGACTGTTTTTGCTCAACAGAATGTCTGTGAGATTCATTTTTCTCTCACTTTTGTGTAGCATTTTGTTATTTGAACATATGACAATTAATTTATACATTTTACTATTGTTGAACATTTGGTTGTTTCAAGTTTTGGACTATTATAAATAAAGCTATTATGAATATTTTTGTACATGTACATGTGAATAAAACCGCTTTCTTTGGGGGATATATTCTCAGGAATGGAATTACTGCATAATATTTTAGATTAGTAGGTCCTGCCAAGTAATTTTCTGAAGTTGTTATACTGATTTATACTATGACCAGCAATATAAAAGAGTTCCCATTGCCCATATATTCATATGATTTTGTGTTTCCAGTCTTAATGTTAGCCATTTTCATGGGTGGGTCATGGTATCTTACTGTGCTTTTACTTCACATTTCTCTGATAACTAACGATTAGTATGTTTTCACATGGTTAGTGGCCATTTTGGTATTTTCTTTTGTGAAATGTTTTTTTTTTTAGTCTCTTGTCCATGTTTAACTTGAGTTGCTTGCTAGATATATGTCTGAGAAATATCGTCTTTTGCTTATGGCTCGTCTTTCCATTATCATAATAATATCTTCTGATGAACAGAAAGTTTAATTTTAATGAGGTCCAGTTTATCAATCTTTTCTTTTAAGTCTAGTGCTTTTTGTGTCCTGTTGAAGACATTTTTTGCCAGTGTTAATGTCATGCAGATATTCTTCTAATTCTTTTTTTTTAGGTCATACATTTAACCCTAAAAATTTTTTAACAGCCAGATGAGAAAAGAATGCCTAAGCAAATACAGAATTCATAGTGTTCATAAGATGAAAAATAAAACTGTTGTTCAGGAAATATTCTGGTAAAAATGTCAGAGTAGAACTTCTCCTCTAGGTCTGTATGTAAGTTATAATGATTAACACCCTCAAAAACATCCTTACAATGCCGGCAGTGCTGAGTTGCTTCTTATAACATCCCTTGATATAACCAATTACTTTATGCTAAAGGGCAAATGACTATAGACACTTGGAGTCGATATAAAACAGATTTAATTCTGGATTAGATCACAGAATGTCTAGGTGACTTTCATAAATAGCACTTTCTTACATTTAGTTTTTAAAAGGTTTTGGGCAACTATAAGATTTTACTCCTAAAGAGATATTGTAACACAGTTATTTCATGTTGCCATTTTATTGTACACCATATGCTTTAGCAGTTGGGAAACTTGATGAAGACATCTTCTCACATAGAAAGCTACCCTTTTATAGCTGGAACATGGGTAGAAGCAGCAATTTTGGGATAGCCAAATTACCCATTAGGCAGAAAAAATGTTTGTGAACCCTATCAACAATACAGAGTCACTGACACAATTTTTTTGAAATAATTTGATGTTTCCAACCCGTACTAAAATCATCCACTGTGTTAATAGTTAGTACTTAGATTATCTTTACTTAAAAAAAAATAGATAAGATAAATGGATGACACCCAAAATTCTGTTTCTTACTTATGACCCCTAAGTTTTGCTCACTCCATAGGTTAGAAGTAACACCTTTTGACATTATATGAGATTTGCTTTTTATTTTTAAGAAATAATGAGAATCCTTCTCAACTCTTAACTTGAGTCCCATTTCTGTCACTCTGTCTTCAGAGGTAACCACTATGATGAGTTTGTTGTGTATAATTATTTACTCATCACAAGGAATATGTTTGTTGTAGAACACTAGTAAAACAAAGAAAGGAAAATAAAACAATGAAAATTACTCATAATACTATAGCTCAGAGATGACCCCGGCTGTTTGCTTTTATGGTTGTTTTCTGTGCATTCTATACAAATGCCTACAACATAAGTTACATAATGTTCCCACTGGTGATATAACTTAATGATTAAGAGGAAAGACTCAAAGTAGACAATCTAGGTGCAAATTTCAGCTCTGCTATTTAGTAGCTCTGGAGGTTACTCTACCCACATACACACACACACACACACACATACACACACATGCACACACACAGCATATTAGGTGCGTGCAAAAGTAACTGCAATTTTTGGATTGTTGGAATTTGACATTTGATATTGGAATACCTTCTTAAATAAATGTGGTTATGTTATACATCATTTTAATGGGCACTTCTCACTTTATTTCTTTTTACTAATGACTAATTACTTGCTGTTTATTTTAGATTATGGAAATGATGTTAGACTAAAAGCAAAGTTGAGCGATTTTCTTATTCGAGTTCAAAATGGGCCGTAAAGCAGCAGAGACAACTCGCAACATCAACAGCACCTTGGCCCAGGAACTGCTAATGAACGTACAGTGCAGTGGTGGTTCAAGAAGTTTTGCAAGGGAGACAAGAGCCTTGAAGATGAGGAGCACAGTGGTCAGTCATTGGAAATTGACAATGACCAACTGAGTGCAATCGTGGAAGCTGATTTTTTTACAACTACAGGAAAAGTTGCCAAAGAACTCACTGTAGACCATTCTATGGTCATTTGGCATTTGAAGCAAATTGGAAAGGTGAAAAGCTCAATAAGTGGGTGCATCAGGAGCTGAGTGAAAAATAAAAATTCATCGTTTTAAAGTGTTGTCTTCCCTTTTTCTATGCATCAACAACAACCCATTTCTCCATCGGATTGTGACGTGCAATAAAAAGTGGATTTTATATGACAACTGGCGATGACCAGCTCAGTGGCTGCACCGAAAGGAAGCTTCAAAGCTCTCCCAAAGCCAAACTTGCACCAATAAACGGTCATGGTCACTGTTGGTGGTCTGCTGCTGGTCTGATTCACTACAGCTTTCTGAATACCAGCGAAGCCATTACATCTGAGAAATACGCTCAGCAAATTGATGCGATGCAGCAAAATCTGGAATGCCTGCAGTTGGCGCTGGTCAACAGAAGGGCCCAGTTCTTCTCCATGGCAAAGACCATGCGTCACACAACCAATGCTTCAAAAGTTAAATTAACTGGGCTACAAAACTTTGCCTCATCTGCCACATTCACCTAACCTCTTGCCAACCAACTATCATTTCTTCAAGCATCTCGATAGCTTCCACAACCAGCAGGATGCAGAAAATGCTTTCCAAGAGTTTGTTGAATCCTGAAGCATGGATTTTTATGCTATAGGAATAAACAAACATTTCTCATTGGCAAAAATGTGTTGATTGTAATGGTTTCTATTTTGATTACTATAGATATGTTCGAGCCTAGTTTAATGATTTAAAATTCATGGTCTGAAATCATAGTTACATTTGCACCAACCTATACCTCTGCCTAGACCCTCTTTTAATTGTGGTTTATGTCTGTTCCCATCTTACAGATGAAGAAACTAAAGTGCAGAGTAGTTAAGCAATGTATGCAAGGAAAGGAGTTAAGGGCAAAAAGGGTTGTTATACACAAGGAAGTCTTCAAGAAAGGATAGGGTGTACATTTTTACGATAACCTTTCTATTTTTGGAATAACTGTAATTTTAAAGAAAAGCTGCAAAGATAATTCATAGTGTTCCAGTATGCCCCTCACCTAGTTTTCTCCTTATATTAACATCTTACACTACCATGGTATATTTGTGAGAATTAAAACTAATGTTGGTATATTACTTTATTGAGATTTCCCCAGTTTTCCCATCAACGCCCTTTTTTCCTGCTCCAGGATCCAATTCAGGATGCCATATTGCATTTAGTTAAACTCAGTTTGTTTGTTTCTTTAAGATGAATAATAATTGGCTGTAGAAAGGGGAGGAGAGAAAGTTTCAGCAATGAGGTAGCTGTTGGGCAATGCAAGTAAAGGTATTGAGTGAGACTGAGCAGAGAAATGTGGAGTGAGATGAGGGGGTTGAATTGACTGGAGCAGGCTGAGCAGCAGGCAGTAAGGAGTACAAACACTTGAAAGATGATTTTGGATCGGGCAAGAACGGATTGAGCAAAAACTAAACAGCTAACTGCAGAACACACAAGTAAGCAAGGGTGTTTAAGGAAGTTAGAAAAGTACATAGATTTCCAGCCCTTCCTGCTTAGATCTGGTCCTAGAGAGAGTCAGAGAAGAATGACTGGAAGAGGCTGAGGGGCAGAAAACCCACTATGCTAAGGCCACATAGTGGCACTCTTTGTGATGAGCCCTGTTAATACTACCTACCTCCGATGGGAAAATGGTAATCACTTATATCATATTATGATCTATCCTATGTGCCAGGCACAGTACTTTCTGTGGTGCTTTTCCTTGCAGTTGCATATTGAAAACTTCTAATGCCTTATGGTACTTTTGCATAAGGTACTTTCTGTGCCTTGCACATTGGATTGCTCATAATACTTTCAGTACTTTCTTGCTCTTTCTTTACACACACACACACACACAGAGTCATCTAGTTCTTATGCCAGCCTTTTAGGCAAGTGTTATCATAAAGCCCATTATAGGGAAGGAATCTGAGGGTTACAAATGTGATGCGATATGCCGAAGTCAAACTACCAGTAAGCTTGAAGTTGAACCAACCTCCTACTAACTGCAAAGCCTGTCTTTCGTTGTCTAGCTCAATCTAAAATCTTCTTGAGTATTCTTATCAGAGTTCATAGTGTAATTCTCTTCACCTTTTAAGAGAATTTCTAAGTCCCACATAATTGTATTTCATCAGTGATTTTCTGCAGGAATCCACTTGGGACTTTGATGTTCTGAAGCACTCCTCAAGGCTCCCCATGTGTCTGTTCTTTCATGGGTAGAAGTTACACAATACAGAAACCCTTGAAGGGGATCAGACATTTGAGTAATGGGGTAAGTTGAACCTTAGTGAGCTAATTATGTATTTTCAAAGTAGAGCTAACTTAGGCAGTGACATTATGATCTAAATTGCTGTATAGAGCTTTTGCTTCCATATTTTGGTTTGGAACTAGAGCCAGAATGGAGACAAATAACCTGGAAAATGGCAAGAAGAAGCTACTGGCAGTGGTATGAGGGGTTTTCAATATGCAATCACAAGAACAAGGAAGCTACATGACCTTTTTCCTTGCTTCAATTTCTTTGTGAAAATTAATGTCCCTGACAGGGAAAATACTTGAGGCAAGGTATTCAAAGCACCACCATCTGACCTCTCCCTTCATATTTTTCTTTCTTTCTCTCTACCAGTTCTTTTCAGAATTTCAGGTTTTCTGCCATGTTTTTGGAATAAAATAATGTTAATCGGGAACATACTGTCTCAATCCGGCAAAATCATTAAAAATTGAGCATCAGTTCTATCGTAACATTGACCTTTAAGACTGATGAAATGACATTTTCTTGGCATTCTGTTAAAATTGTATTCAGTACTTTTCATGAATTATCTCTGAATTATTACTGATTGTCTTTTAGTCCTGCCTGGCTTTCTTCCACCTCAATAGTTTGATACTCCTCAAACTCTCTGGATAACTCTTCCTCTTTCAGTTGATAAATGTTAAAGTTCCTTGGTTCTCAGTTTCTGACCTTCACCCCTTCTCTAACTACAGTCCTTCCTTAGAAGAATTCACTTGGCCCATGGCATTAAAAACCAACTGCGTAATGCCACCCAACCAATTTACATCTCCATGTCTGACTATTCTCCCAATCTCAAGAGTTGTGTATCTGATTGACTATTTGACAACATGTTTTCCTGAATGTCTTATAATCATCTCTAACTTACCAAGTTCAAACTGAATTCTTGCGATCCCAAACTTTCTTTTCTCCAAATATTTCCCATCACACTAAATGGCAGTAACTTCCAACCATATGCTGAAGCCCAAATTTTAGGAGTCACAATTGGTTTCTTGAGGTGTCTCACTCCCCACTTCAATCCATAATCAAGTTCATGGACTCTACCTAAATGTGACCACTTATTTCCACCTTAATCCAAATAATCATTTTGTTCACTTTTTAATACAGCAATACCTTCTAACTGGACTTCCAGCTTCCATTCTTGCCCACTGACCGTCTATTTTCCATACAGCATCCAGAGTTACTTTTTAAATTTATATCTGTCACTCTCATGCTCAAAGTCTTCCAACAGCTTCCCACTGCACATAAGATAAAACTCAAACTACTTACCATGTGTGTTAGCTTGTTCTTGCATTGCTATAAACAAATACCTGAGACTAGGCAATTTATTTTAAAAGGAAGTTTAATTGGCTCACAGTTCTGCAGGCTGTACAGAAAGGATAGCAGCATCTGCTTCTGGGGAGGACTCAGAAAACTTCCAATCATGGCAGAAGGCACAAAGGAAGCAGGCATATCACATGGTGAAACCAGGAGCAAGATTGAGAGGCAGGAGGTGCTACACACTTGTAAATGACCAGATTTCATGAGGACTTACTCACTATTGTGAAGACAGTACCAAGGAAGATGGTGCAAAACTGTTTATAACTGTTTATGATCCAATCACCTTCCACCAGGTCTCACCTCCATCACTGAGGATAACATTTCAATATGGGATTTGAGTGCAGAAACACATCCAAGCCATATCTCCACGTCTTCAAGACCCTACACAATGTGCCTCCGCTTACCTTTCTGACTTCATGTCTTACCACTTTCTCCTTTTCTATGTTTGAGTAATCTGCTTGAAGTCCCTCAAACAGGCCAAAATTTTTCCCCTCTGAATCTCTTCACACTTAAGATTTCTTGTCCATAATTCTTCCATCCTTCATACAGCTGACTTCTTCATGTGGTTAAGTGTCTGTTTAAATGAAACTTTCTTGGATAGGTTTTCCTTCACCACTCAGTCAATACCAGCTCCTTCTTGGGCACAAGAGCTGAATAAAACTGAACATTGTATACCTGCCCCACTAATACATAAACTTCACAAGGACAGAAACCTCCAATCTTAGTATATAATAAGCATTCACAAGTTGTTGATTGTTTGAATTATTCATCTCTTTTCTCCTGAATATCCCTTCCAATTCAAAAATTCTGCAATTCTTGAACTATACAAATGTTAATTTTGCATCTTACAAATGAATCTTAATAATTTTTATGAAAATAGAGACCCACAGAAACCAGAAAAAGCCAGTTTTGGTCTTTCAGGGCATCTAATGAAATAAAGACTTAGGGTTAATCCATTTTTATTAAGTCTCACATGAATAAGTCTCACATCATCTTGAACACAGAGGTCCGTAAGTATTTTTGTTCTCCCTGACATAGTTGATCCAGACATGAAAGAAGGGGAGAGATGGGGAAGGGGATCATCAGGAAGGAAGGAAACACTAAAATTATTGATTGCCTGCAATGTGAAAGGTGATTTTCTGGGACATATTTTATATCTTTTTAAATGTACTTCTAAAATTCTGAAAGATATGTTTTTATTAACTCTATTTTTTCTCATGAAGATGATGAAGTTGACTGTTTAATAATTCACCTGAGATCAGAAAGGCGGTTGGTGGTGGAATCAAAGATGCCAGTTCTGTTTATTTGAAATACTAAAATACTTTGCACTACATTATCTGGTATACTCAGAGTTATAATAAATATTCAAATGTATTTTCCCCCTAGAATGACATGGTTTTATTGGACCATAAAATTTTAAAAGTGGCTCTGTCAGTATTTGTTTCTTTTCTGATTTATAGGCTTAGTAGTTCCAATAGCTATTTAATCCAGACTCACGGATTAAATGGTCTTTTCATAGGTGGGGATAGCCTAACATTCTGAAAAGTAAGGCAGGTAAAACAGGACACATAGAGAAAAAAAACTAGTCTAGTAAGTGAAAATGAGAAAGAGGAATCATTCCCAGGTATATACTTAAGTATGGTCTTCAAAGTAGCGCTACCTAAATTAGTCCTACAATTAGTCTCATAAATGTATTTTACTAAACTTATAATAACTACTTAGGGGAAAGAAGGAAAGGAAGTAAATATCCAAAAGATTATAAATTATTCTATTATAAGGACACATGCACATGAATGTTCATTGCGGCACCGTTTACAATAGCAAAGACTTGGAACCAACCCAAATGCCCATTGATGATAGACTGGACAGGAAAAATGTGGCACATATACACCATGGAATACCATGCAGCCATAAAAGACAATGAGTTCGTGTCCTTTGTAGGGACACGGATGAACCTGGAAACCATCATTCTCAGCAAACTGACACAAGAACAGAAAATCAAACACCGCATGTTCTCACTCATAGGAGGGTGTTGAACAATGAGAACACGTAGACACAGGGTGGGGAGCATCACACACTGGGGTCTGTGGGGGGGAATAGGGGAGGGACAGCAGAGGATGGGGAGTTGAGGAGGGCTAACATGGGAAGAAATGTCAGATACAGGTGATGGGGAGGAAGGCAGCAAACCACACTGTCATGTGTGTACCCATGCAACAATCTTACATGTTCTTCATATGTACCCCAAAACTTAAAATGCAATAAAAAATAATAATAATTTAAAAAAGAAAAAAAAATTTTTAAGTCAACATCCTTTTTTTCTTATATTTTCCTTGTTTTTGTGCCTCCTTCTCACACCCATTGGCATCTTCTTCCTCCTCCTCCTCCTCCTTCTTTTTCTTTTTGGTTCAGTGGGCAAGTAGTTTACAGTTTGCAAATTGTGCCTATATCTTTAAAATCCTGTATTGACTTTCAAGCTTTTTGGGCAAAGTGATAGCTTTCATTGGTATTATACATTATGATTTGCAGGATCTTTTGCATGTAACAACTTATATATCCACACAAGGGCCTTGGGTTTACAAATTGCAGAGAAATTTGGAATGAAGTTTGTAACATCAGATTATTTAAGGTTGACTCTTACTTAATAGCTGTGTGACCACAAGACTCAGTGTCTTTTTGCTTCAATTTCCACAACTGGAAAATAGAAATATAGACATTTAATGCCTGTTTCATAAGGTTTTTTTTCCTAATGAAGTACAAGTGAACTAACAATTATTATTCATAACTATTATTATCTACCAATTCAAATCAACATTTTAGAATATTCTAAATGGGAGATAAGATTTCTTTTCATGTCATATATCTCAATTAGATATAAATGAAGCTCGTTCAAACGATTTAATTGGCTCCTCACTTCCTAATGGAAATTAGGGCAAGACTTCTCAGCACAGGAATCAGTTACATTCTTCCTCAATATGGAGTGGGTTATGGAGAGAGGTTGCCCCGAGGAAATCTGAGCCATTTCCCTTGGTTCCCCAACATGAAATTTCATTGTGTGCCTCACTAATAAGTATTAATTTTGCAATTTCCAGTGGGTTTTATACACCCAACTGGAAGCAGAGTTTTATTCCAAAGCAATAAGAATAATTTTGACTAATGGATTCTTTAGAAACATCTAATAATGACAGCAGTATGGATGTCATATTATAGGTTAGAATTTTTTTCACAAAATCTTTGCAGTATGCATAACTTGTTATGTTATCTTACATATAAGGAAAACAAGACCTAGAGATTCATTGATTTCATAAGTTCACATAAGCCATTTTAATACCAAACATAGGGCATCTGATAGAATGTGGGTTCAGTAATTGGCATTTCTAAGTATAAATTTCCTTGTTTACAAACTTGGGGATAACACATACATACTTAGTGAGCTGCCATAAGTATTAAACAGAAAATGTAACAAGAATCATTCTAGGTACAAAATCAATGTTACTTGTGCTTTCTAGTTCTGGATAAATAAAAGAAACAGTACCTTTCATTTTAATGGAACAATTAATATATATCACTAATAAATTAAGCTATGATAATGCTTTCTTTAAAAGTAATATTTTTTTTTAAATATTGCCTTGCTGGCTCAAGGATTTTGTCCTTGATGTATATTTCTCAAAATTGGTGTTTATATTGATGTCTGTTTTTGAAGTTTATAAATCACCACTTTCTTAGAATCTAAAATAAGTTCCCAAAAGTTCATTTTGACTATAGTAATCTCAGGTAGTAATGAAATTCACATGAAGTAAATTTCTTCTTTTTGGGGAAAACCAGATTGTAAAAGATACAGTAAACAATTCCTTCAGTGAAAGAAGTGACAACGTACTCAGGTTAGAAACACATTGCATTTTGAACCTAATATAAAAAGTGTAAAATACCATTTTGAGTTCCCTTGGCAAGATGTGACTGGATGATTCAAAGATAAAAGGTGCAAATGGCTTATAAAATGGTTCAAAGTCATTACTGAACATCAAAGAAATATTGCTAAAAAACTTTTAATTGAAAATGAATCAGAAACTTCAAAGCTAAATTTTACTTAAAACGCACACGGGTATGGAATTTTCTTAAAAAGTAATAGTGAAAACAACATTGGTAATGTTAGGGACTGGGTTTTTAAAAATTCCAGAATCAAGAATTTTGGTAAAGGCAAACGAAGATTTAATCCAATTTTGCCAATATTAGGTATGAAATTATTGTATCCAGGCAGGGGAGGCTGCAAGACAGCACAGAACAAAGTAAAGAGCATTGGGTCATGATCCTGGCCTTGACCTCTGCAGCCACACATCTTTGTGTAGTTCTATGCTATCCTGAGGTCAATTTCTTCACCTAGGTGTTGAGAATCACTATAACACCTGCTCCACTTCCTTCCTGCAGAGTGGATGTCAGAATCAAAGGAATAGACTTTAAAGCACATTGTGAACTTTAAAACATTTCACAAATGTTAGGTATGGATTGTACACAGCAATTAAATAGCACCATAGGTTGAAAAGGACTCATACATTGCCAGATTTGATTAAAGAAAAAAAAGTGTCTCTTTGAAAAACCATGTGTATTATCTACTATTTATTGTTTTAGTTGTTATCTATTGATATGTAACAAACCATTCCAAAATGTACTAGTTTAATTCATTTGTCATGATTCTGTGGGTTAGCAGGATGAGCTGAATTTAGTTCAGCAGTTCTGCTGTTTTTAGAGTTATTTATGCAACCGCAATCATCTGGTCACTCAGTTGGGACTAGATGGTGTAAGATAGCCTTACTCATATTTCTGATTGTTGGTGTTGGCTGTCAGCTGGTTCATCTTGGGGCCTTAAGGGAGGGTCTTTTTTGCTCCATGAGGTCTCTCATCCTCCAGGGGCTAGATTAGGCCTCCTCAGGTGACGGTTTCAGCACAGTCCCAAAAGGGTAAGATCAGAAGCCAAAAAGTATCCTGGAACCTAAGCTCAGAATTCCTCTATCCTTATTTCTACCACACTTTACTGGTGAAATCAAGTTACAGGCAAGCTGAAAGAAGGATTTTTAGACTTCACTTCTTTTTATTTTTAATTTAATTTTAAATTGATTTTAAGTTCTGGGATATATGTGCATGATATGCAGGTTTGTTACATAGGTAAATGTGTGCCGTGGTGGTTTGCTGTACCTATCAACCCATCAATCACCCAGGTATTAAACTCCACATGCATTAGCTATTTATCCTAATGCTCTCCTTCCTCCTGCCCCCTGACAGGCCCCAGTGTGTGTTGTTCCCCTCCCTGTGTCCATGTATTCTTATTGTTCAGTGAGAACATGTGGTGTTTGGTTTTCTGTTCCTGTGTCAGTTTGCTGAGGATAATGACTTCCAACTCCATCTATGTCCTTGCAAAAAACATGATCTTGTTCCTTTTTATGGTTGCATAGTATTCCATAGTGTATATGTACCACATTTTCTTTATCCACTTTATCATTGATGGGCATTTGGGCTGATTCCATTAGACTTCACTTCTTGATGGGGAGAGTGGCAAAGTGACATTGCTAAGAAGTATGCCCACAATTATGGGAAAAAGGGCTGTGGCCATCCTCCTCTACAATTTACCACACTGTCAATTTGATGTGTGATTTCCAATTAAACTATTTGTATGGGAAGGACACTCCTATGATGAAAACTCAATTGCACAGCTCCTAAAGAAAAAGTCAGATTTTCAACAGAGACATTACATAAAGAATGGTGAGTTAATAACAAGGAACCCACTGGAATTCCGTGAAGGAGTCCACATAACAAATACAGGAATGTTAGGAAAAGACAAAACGGAAGACACAGTCAAGGATAGATAAGCATATTTCAGGATTACATATCAAAAGCCAGAAGAAAAGTTTAGAAATCACAATAAAGGGCATCATTGAAAAGAATTTTGGAGGAGCAGATATTCATATTAGCTGGCTCAACCGGTATCAAGTAGGATTAAGCAGGATGAAACTCAGGATATATGTAGCATAATTCCTAGAGATATTGTGAACAGGTGTTGGATTTGAGCAGGTGTTGGTCCATTTCAAATGGTCCAGCATTCTAAGTTGTGTTAGGACATATAGGGTCATACAGCCTGAGTTAATTGGGATATGACAAACTAAAAGACACTGGCCAAAAGAAAAAGCTAGATTGTAACGCTACACAGAAATGGAGGAGAATTCTACAAGAAGCACTTCCTAAGGTGATCTAAATAATTCTCCCAGTTGGTATATTTTAAGCCTAATAATATTTTATGTACCAATTATTTATCAACATGCATTCTGAAATATTTATTTAGTACTTATAATGTTTTAAAACCATACTCATTACAGGTGATACAATGTCAAACAAGATATATTCTTTACCGTTCAAGGGTCTGCAGACATTGCCAACACAAGTGATAATAGTTATAATAACACAAAAGTCTAGGAGTCATTTGCAAGGAGTCATTGATAAGTTATAATTAGAGTTACATAATTGTTACCAACTATGAAATTCTTACTTAATGGTACACATTGTATTAGATCCTCTCTATATTGTCATTATAATTAGTCTTCGATAAAACAAATAACACCGAATATTTATTCTATTGTATACACACACACACACAATCTGAATTCTAAAGAAAAACATGAGAAACAACCATCTTGTGGAAAGAATGGACATATCTGCTTGTCTGCTTTTCAAACACTTTCTGGTCTGCTGATTATACTATAATGAGGATTAGATATTAGTGGTGGATGGTTAGGGTGCATTTGAGTCATAATACGGATCTTTATTCTCTTCATTCCTAAACTTTGCAGTAACTCTTTGAAAATCTAACACTGAGTGATACTGTTTGGTTCTGTGCCCCAGTCCAAATCTCATGTCAAATTGTAATCCGCACGTGTCAGGGGAGGGGTCTGGTGGGAGGTGATTGGATCATGAGAGCAGATTTGTTCTAATGAAAGTGCTGTTCTTATGGAAGTGAGTGAATTCTTATGAGATCTGATGGTTTAAAAGTGTGGCACTTCCCCACTTGCTCTGTCTCTCGTGCCACCCTTTAAAAAGTGCCTTGCTTCCCCCTCTGCCATGATTGTAAGTTTCCTGAGGCCTCTCCAGCCATGTAGAACTGTTATTCAATTAAATGTCTCTTCTTTTTTTTTTTTTTTTTTTTATCTGAGACTGGGCTGTCAACTGGCTGGAGCAGTGGTGTAATGTTGGCTCACTGCAACCTCTGCCTCCCAGGTTCAAGTGATTATCCCATCTCAGCCTCCTGAGTATCTGGGCCTACAGGGACGCCACAGTACCTTATTAATTTTTTGTATTTTTATTAGAGATGGGGTTTTGCCATAATGGCCAGGCTGGTCTCAAACTCCTGACCTGAAATGATCTGTCTGCTTCAGCCTCCAAAAGTATTAGAATTACAGTTGTAAGCCACCATGCCCAGCCTAAACCTCTTTTCTTTATGAATTGCCCAGTCTCAGGTAGTCCTTGATAGCAGTGTGAAAATGGACTAATATACTGAGAATATAGAAAACTGCCTTTGACTTACAGTGAAAGGCCCATTTGGTGAATATGAAACCTTTAACTAACTTTTCATAAAGGCAAATTTATATGTTTATAGTCTATTATAAGCTGGATTAAAAAAACTTTAGATTTTAGCCCTCATTTGTAAGGTTATGCTTGAAAACATTTTAATATAGACTGTATTTCTGAGGTGTTGGGTATATCTGACAAAAATGGAAAAATCTGCATAGTTTACCTAAGCAAGAAAATGTTCCAAGTTAGAATTTTGCATCCCACAAATAGTTAACACAAGAAAAAATTTCTTCACCCTTGATAGGTTGTGAAACTTTCCCGCTGAGAGGCTCTCTCCCCATGCTCTTTGTGAAAACCGCCAGTTTTACCTGTACAGCCAAATATAGACAACTGGATCCCCACAGTTTCTTCTGAATCTCTCAGTCATGTGGGCCTCCACTTCTAAGGTTTTATGGAAGCAGGGAGATTGGTGACAATCTGAAAAAATCAAATATCATGGAGCAAATATTTTGTTTTACCAAAATCTAGCAGAGCATTTATTAACTATCTGCTTCTTTGCTTTTTATTGAAAAAAAATATGCATAAGATACAACTTCTGAATTTAAAAAGCTCATTATAATGAGCTTGGTCATTATAATGGTCATTATAATATAGTATGCTTTTAAGATAATATGTGTGAAACATGTAACAAAATACTCATTAAAGCTCCTGTAACTATTACTATTAATATAATTTTTGTCACTGAAACAGTCACATAAAGATTTCTATGGTATTATTTTTATAAAGCTTTTTCTCCTGTAAGGATATTTTCTTGTTAAGGGAAATGAGGAATAATTTTCTCTACACTTGACAGTAATTTTTTGCATTTATGTAATGTGACATAGCTAAATATAACAATTTCCAAGGGACTGGCTGGGTTGTTTTATTGTACTGTAATATGTGATAATAAATAGTGTTTAAGAGGAAGGAATCAGAGTCTGAGAATTTACTTTGCACATTTATTATTTGTGATATATTTCCCTGGGGCTAAATGGAGGGGAAATTGTGGCCATTGGAGACAACAAAGGATCGTAAGCATTCAGCAAACTTTGAAAACCACTTATTAAGAAGAAAATACAACCTTGTAAAGGAAACAATAGTGTCTTTAATTTAAAGTATGAGGAAATAAAAATATCACAAATAGACAGCACTGTGTTGAAATCTTTACCATATAATAGCTGCAGCATATGCTGTCAGTAGATACTTCCTTCTCCACTTATCTCCACCTCCTTCCAGTTTCCATTTACCTGGTTGTGTAGATATTAGCTGCTAAAGGCTCACACCTGTATCCTCTGCAGGACTGCCAGGTTTGTATCTTGGTTTATAGGAGATGCACAGATAGCCTCAGATTCATGATACAGAGGTATGACAGCTTAGCCCTTGTGTTAGTCTGTTCTCACACTTCTATGAAGAAATACCAGAGACTGGGTAATTTATAAAGAAAAGAGGTTTAGTTGACTCACAGTTCCGCATGGCTGGGGAGGCCTCAGGAAATTTACAATCATGGTGGAAGGTGAAGGAGAAACAAGCAGCTTCTTCATAGGGCGGCAGGACAAAGTGAATGCAAGCAGGAGAAATGCCAGATGCTTATGAAACCATCAGATCTCATGAGGACTCACTCATTATCATGAGAACAGCATGGAGGAAACCATCTGCATGATCCAATTACCTTTACCTGGTCCTGCCCTAGACAGGTAGAAATTATGGGGATTACAATTTGAGGTGAGATTTGGGTGGGGACACAGAACCAAACCATATCAGCCCTCTTGCCTCTAGGCAGGACAGCCTCTGTGACACAATCTAAGCTCTAGAACTCCATACAAGATCAGGAGACTAGACTTCTAAAAACTCATTTTTGCCTAGCTATTCCCCTACCTTATCTTGCTGTTTTCAACCTGCATAGGTTTCCCATAAGAGCAGTTCCTCAAAAAAAATAAGTGTATAAGAATCCCTATTTCGTACTCTGCTTCTAAAGTACCTTGCCAAAGACAATTACCAATATCACATAGTTATTCTATTGTGCAGACAACAATTTGTCATTTTTAGTAATAAGCCTGTGTTTTCTAGAACTATCAATCTACCTTGACATTGCTAAATAAATATCTATAGTCATTTGTCACCACGTATTGATTGTTTTATCCTTTAAATTTATTAACTTCTCAACAGATATTTTCATTGATAGAAACCCTACAATTTGGAGCAACATACTTGCATAAGAGAAAAAGCTAAAGCTGAAGTTGTCAATTTTTGCCTAGCAAAGAATATGAGTACAGTGGATAGAGCACAGGATTTGGAGTAAGAAGGACTTATGTGTTAATCCTGGCTATTCAATCATTTATTAGCCATGTGACCTTGGTCTAATCACATAGATTTTCTGAGCCTCCATTTAATTTCATTTAAAACTGGAATCATGATGTCAATGCCATTTCATTGTTGCGATGAGTAACTTCATGGTAATGTAGACTAAATACTTGGACTAGTGTCTGGCACACAGCAGTTGCTCAGTGAATGTTATTTTTGGTGATGGAAAATGGTTTAGATACAGTTGTCAGCAAACCAGTTCATTAAAGCCTGAGTTTATCACTCACTCTGTTTCCAATCAGTTTTTCCTAACTGATGATGGATGCCTCCTTAAGAAGCATTCAAACAGTACCTGTTTAACCTGAACACCAATGTACACATGAATATCCTAAGTGGAGCCAGGCACTCCAAATGATGAAATGGACAAGAAAATGGTAGTACGGAAGTGTGGAAAATGTAGAAGTTCTAGACCAAAAGAAGTTTTAGACCATTGGTGATACATGGGGAAATCTGTCATTCAAATAAGTTTTGACTTACAAAATAACCCCAAAGAAAAGTAATACGACTTAGCTAACATTAAATGTTGGAGGATTCTACCTAAAATCTAGATCTGGATTCTTTTGAAAAAGCACAGGTCTGGCTGGGAGCCTGTAATCCCAGCACTTTTGGGAGGCCGAGGCGGGTAGATCACTACATCAGGAGTTCGAGACCAGCCTCACCAATATGGTGAAATCCCATCTCTACTGAAAATACAAAAATTAGCCAGGTGTGGTGGCGCACACCTGTAATATCAGGAGGCTGAAGCAGGTGAATCGCTTGAACCCGGGAGGTGGAGGTTGCAGTGAGCTGAGATCACACCACTGCACTCCAGCCTGGGGGACAGAGTGGGACTCTGTCACTACAACAAAACAAAACAGAAAGAAAGAAAAAGAAAAAGCTGAAGTTTTCATTCCTATGTAACAATGATGGGCAAGAGCCAAGTAAAGCTCTTTTTTCTTTAGGTATAACATGTGCCGTCCAGTTTTTCATTCAAGATAACCATCTAATTTATTGTCAGAATTAGGGTACATTGAAAATGATAGGTGTAGTGTCGATAATTAAGCCAGAACAACAGGCATATGTCAGATCTGGCTCTAGGCAAACTGGGACAAAAGCCACTATAGCCAGAGTCCCTTCCATTCCCCAGTGCTTCTCTGAGTCAATCACTGTACTGTACAATTTGCTTTGCACCTGTAGGTACTGTGGAACTGTCTTCAAGAGCATCGGGATTTTTGAGTGAGTCTAGAAATCAGTTTATTAATTTCTTGCATTCTGCATTCTCATAAGTGAATTTCTACTAAGTAAAAAGTACCTCTAATAAAGTCTGACTAGTATATCCAAGATGGAATACTGTGTTCAAATAGTTATGTTTTTCTCTACAGCTTTCTTTGAGTTCAAAATATTTCATAATTAAAAAATATATTTAGAAGATTTTTTACAGATTTGGACATAAGGGAAGCAGTGACAAAAAATAACTCAAGTTTTTAAATTACTGGAATGTCAATATATTTCTACAGGCCAACCAGGGTTGTGAATTTTATCTGGAGAACACATTTGCTGTACATAGTGAAGCATATTTTGCAAGGAGCAATTGATGATTGGTGACCAGAGAAAAATGACACATATGTAAGATAGAGTTGGAGGCATGAAAATGAGGAGCTTAAGAGAGAAACAATGCAAGCCTAGTTGAAATGGACAGCAGGCTTTGCAATCTGTTGCACTGGAGTTTTAGGGACTTACCACAGACAGTGTTTGTTATTACAGAACGTTTTGTTTCCCAGGAGGAAGGAAGATTAACTGAAAGAAATAAAACATTAAAAAAAATACACAGATGATACAGCAAAATAAAGCCCTGCACTATAAACCACAAAAGGCTCAATATATTTGTTTGGGAATTATTGGAGAGGCCCACCATCCAATGCTTCCATCCTAAGGATGTTTACTGAAAGAGAAGATTGAGTAAGCTTGCAGCAAATTTTCGGCAAAGTTCCCACTAACACTCCCCACAATCCTGACCCTCTGGTGGCTTCTTGGTCTTCTGTGATTTTTCTTTTTTTGGAATATTTTACCTCTTCCTAAAATCTGGCTTGCCTGTGGAATGTGTGTCAAGAAGCAGGCATTATTTACTCATTGAGAAACTGGTCAGTAGTGAGGAGTTGAGTATACCTGATGGGAAGAAAGGAGGAATGGCCACATGCCCACTCACCTACCACACAGATGGCAATGAGCCATTTTGTTTCTAACATCACAATAGAAACCACAAGGAAGGCAGATAGGCTCCTCATGCCAACATTTGCTTGTGTTCTGGTTAATTGATCCTTTAGCTAAAAGTCTTCTCTATGTTCCAAAATTCCTTCATATTCAGAGATGCTTAAAATTCTTATCTCCCCCTTGAGAGGACAGTCCCTAGGATTATTTTTAAACATTTCTGTTCTTTATTTCAACCACAATAGAGATGGTTAACTTGAGGTGTAAATAATGTTTTCTATGACATTTAACCTAGTTTCATAACTCAGTAATTACTTCCATTCTTATTTAGTCTTCCTGATAAAGTAATTCTATGAAAGAAGGATTAAAATATAAAACATTTAAAGTAGGCCTATTTCATGTAAATGATAACGTTCGGTGGCAGGAGTTAGTAGATATTTTTCCTTCCGATCCATATTTTGTAGTTCCAAATATCAAGATAATAAAACCTAGAGGAATTCATCAGTTGACACTTCTATATGTGTTTAGTGGCCACTCTCATGCTGTACTTCCTACTGGCTCCCCACAAAAATAACAATAACAGCAATAATAACAAAAACAAGTATACTGGATAAAAATACATAATGATACTGATAATTCTAACTTAGAAAATCAATAATTCTACACTGACTAGCTTATTATTGGTCCCTATTATATTGTGCAGTCATTATGATAATAGTTGATATTTACTGTGGGCTTACTTTATAGAAGATGGCTAAGCATTTTACACGTCTTTGCACATTTAATTTATATAGCAGCCCTTTAAAGTAGTACTCATAGTATCTATTTTACAGATTTTAAATTGTGGTTTACAGAAGTAAGCAATTTATTTCAGGTCATGTAGCTTACCAGTGACCGAGCAAGGGCTGCAAATCTTACATTTATCTGACATTTAGTCCAGGTTTTTCAACCACCACTAAATTTATTCTACCTTTCTTAGCCTCTTGGAAAAGACAAAATTTGTTAAGTGCTTATCCACTCTAATTTTAACTTCAGCTAAATTCAACTAACATTTATTGAGCTCTTACACTGTTCCAGACATATAACCAAGATCTGTGTCCTCGCAGTGGTATTTTTGCCCCTCTAGCTTCAGTTCCTTCAAGGTAAATAAAGATAACGATACCTACATCATAGGATTGTTGAGTATGTTATCAAAAAGATATTATTATCATCATTATTATTAAAAATAAATAATTTCCTGGCATAAGACGGGTGATTAATAAATGCAGAGTGAATAAATGAATGAGTGAATGAAGTTGTCAGTGAGATGGGGTCTTGTGTATAAGACATTAACAAACTGGTAGTAGGAGCAACAGTCTGGTAGTAGAAACACTCAGATATCTGTGCTTCAACGACCTGAATTTTATAATAGTAAAACATCTAGGTTCTATTGGTACAGAAATGAGCAACTAATTAAACTTGGGAAGGTATTATAAGGCAGAATATTCAGGAAGGCTTCATAGAGTAAGGAAAAGAAAAGAAAAAAACGAAATAAAGAAGGAAATATCATGGTGGTTCAAGGATTAGAGTCTGAGAGACAAGAAATAGGGAAATCAAATAGGAGATTATTGTTCCCCTTAGGACAAAAAAAAATGGTTAAAATTTGAGCTTGGCAGTGACAGTGAATGAAAAGAAAACGATGGAGTCTGGAAACATTGGAAATGTTGGCGAGGCTTAATGACTGAATCAAGGCTGGAGGTAGGAGAGAAAGAGACAGAACCAGGTTTCTGGCTTGTTCAACTGATTGGTTAATGATAATGTAATTGAGATGGGAAACATCTGCTCCACAGTGCAATTCCAGACAAGTTATTACCATCTTACTCCTTATTTTCCATGTCTGTGAATTTAGGATAGTAACAGTCCTCATCACATACAGTTGTGAGAATAATAAAGTGATATTACATATGAACAACTTAGCGCCATGTCTGGCACTTAGTGAATGCTCAATTCATAGCTCTCTTACTCTGTGTGGGATTGGCAGGAGTAGAACAGAAAACAGCAAATACGCTTAGTGCTGGAATATTTGAGATTGAGTTACTTATAAGTCATCTAAGTCAGTATGTAGAATTCCTGAGAGAACCCTGGTAATTCGTCAATTTAAGAATAAGAAGACTCAATCTTTTGGTTGAAATGTGCTATTTTTAGTGATGCTTTAAACTTAATTAAAAGAGATCATAAAATCACCATGACCCTATCTGAAGTATGGTAACAAAATCAGTCAGCCAGAAATGACTGGGGAGGAGTCTCTGTTACTTCCAATAGAGGACCAATTTAGGGCTCCCATAGACATTCATAACTCTCTGTCTTTGAAAGTACACAGTGACTGCTTGCTACCTGAATGCAATGACCGCCACCCAAATGCACAGTACTGCCTTTCTTCCTTCAAACTGCACACAGAAAAAGGAAATAAGAGTGAAATCTATTTACTTTTTCAGCTTTAATTTGCTATTTTAGTCATATTACTACTTTGTATTTGAGCACTGCTACTTAATCTGTAACCATTTCCCCTTTTTTTCTGTGTATATTTTCAAATGTTTCAAATTAACTTTTTAGTTTAATGTTAGCATTAACATTTCTTACAGTGTCGGTTTTTACACATGCACATGTATGTTCACTGCAGCACTATTTACAATAGCAAAGACTTGGAACCAACCCAAATGCCCACTGATAATAGACTGGACAAGGAAAATATGGCACATATACACCATGGAATACTATGCAGCCATAAAAAATGATGAATTTGTGCCCTTTGTAGGGACATGGATGAATCTGGAAACCATCATTCTCAGCAAACTGACACAAGAACAGAAAATCAAACACCACATGTTCTCACTCACAGGCGGGTGTTGAACAATGAGAACACATGGACACAGGGAGGGGAGCATCACACACTGGGGTCTGTTGGTGGGGTATAGGGGAGGGACAGTGAGCGGTGGGGAGATTGGGGAGGGATAACATGGGGAGAAGTGCCAGATATAGGTGACGGAGGGATGGAGGCAGCAAACCACATTGCCATGTATGTACCTATGCAACAATCCTGCATGATCTGTACATGTACCCAAGAACCTAAAGTGCAATAAAACATATATATATGTTTAAAAAAATAAAAATAAAATAGTCTATGGTCTTTGGTTCTTTACTGATAAAAGGACATTAACTCTATCCTATTCCCCAGTGGAATTCATCTTCTACTCATCAGAAACTGTGATTTTGTGGAATTTTTGACAATGTTTATTAAGAGTAAGTGAATAGAAAAGATGAATTCTTTTTTTATGTTAAGTCCAACAAACCATTTAGCACTCAGTCTTACATGAAAAGAAAATCTGTGCTATCCAATAGCTAACCATCTGCGAAATCAGTGAAGTATCTAGCTCTTGGATTTTTGTCATTTTTTCCCATGTGTCCGAGGGATGAATCTGGCATAGGAACAGGCAAAATCAAAGCTGGGGCTTGGTGCAGTGGCTCATGCCTATATTCCAGTACTTTGGGAGGCTGATGTGAGAATTGCTTGAGCCAAGGAGTTCAAGACCAGCCTTGCAACATAGGGAGAACCCTGTCACTACAAAAAATATAAAATAATTAGCCGGGCATTGTGGCACATACCTGTAGTCCCAGCTACTTGGGTGGCTGAGGTGGGAGGATAGCTTGTGCCTGGGAGTCTGAGGCTGCCATGAGCTATGATGATCATACTAAGGCACTCTAGACTGGCTGACAGAGTGAGACCCTGTCTTAAAAAAAATGCCAGGCTGGAATAAACAAGAGGTTGCCTTACGTCTTTGTGATTTCAGAAAGTGCTACCAGCCAGATGCCACTCTACCCGGATCAGAGACAAGATTTTTGTCATGTTTTAAAAACAAATATCTAACTTACATATTAACTTTAATTTCTAAGATATCATATAGACATGTAAATGTATTCTTTTTTTTATCATTATGCAGACTAACTCAAACCATAAAAAGCACAATGCCGTTTCTTCATGAGACAATGTGAGGCAGCTTTTTTATTTCTTTTTTTTTTTCTTAGATAAAAACGTGGACCTTCTGAGGAAAGTAAAGCAGACATATTTCTATGTTAACGAAACACTTAGCACACACACACAAAATAATTTGAAGAACGTTTCCAACTAAGGAATTAGGACAGCAGATTAATAATACAGCTTGCTGAATCTTTGCCTGACATGCATTGTTTATGCAAAATATTGCCAGTACACTCATATCGTAATTCATCCAATACAAACTGCAGCACAGATTGTTTATGCAACCTAAGATTGCACTCTATAAGTGACTACTTTTCCTGAATTAGCATTTATGAAGCAAACCACTTAGCTATCCACAGTGAATAAGTAAACAGACATTTTAAACCCTCCTTTGCTATGGAAGTTATTTAATTTAGAGAATCAAATAAACTTCAAATTTATTTATAAGAAAAGAACATCATTGACTCTATTCTGAAGTCTGTACTAAGGCACAAGAGCAGAGTTTTTATTAGACTTCGCCCACTTTGAATATTTTAGAGTACACATTGATTTTTGTTTGTCAAATTTCAATGTATTTGTTATGTTGCAAGATACTTCATTGGAGATTTAAATTGGATTTTTTTTCTTTTTCCTTTCTATAACCAGAAAGTTACCTTGCTGACTTTAGCAGGGTAGGCCACCTTAAATCATTCCTTTTGTGGCTCTTTCTGCCTTTGATCTGTGTGTATGTGCATGCCTGCACAAGCATAGGGTATAAAAAAATTATACAGCTCCCTAGGGCAATCAGAATTGCAATCCTAGGTAGGTTGGTATTGCAGTAGGGTATCCCAGGTTACCCTATAGCAGTATTTAAAAAAAAAAGTGTGTGATGAGTCCTTTATGTTTCCAGGATAGGAAAACAATAGCTACCTAAAATCTTACGGTGAAAGGGCACAATGGTTTTAGCTTGTAAATGAGCACGTGAATTAACCATGACACTCTCTGGTCAGCTGGTACTTTAAAGGATTGGCCTGAAAAAGTTATCAGTTAACAGCTCCAATCTGAGGGGTCCTTAAGGGCTCTATGCTAAGGCTGGCTTGGGAAAAAAATCTATGCTGCTGTGAAGGACTCCAGAGCCACTGCCCATCAGCATTACCTCTGAGATCATAAAGCAGTTCGAACCAAAGGCAGTCCCAATTTTGTCTTCCTAGAAAATGGAGATCAGACTTACCAACCTCCATGTTCCTTCTTGGACCATGGAGAGTGAAGATACTGGACTTCCCACTAATCTGGCAGGTGAGGACTTTGCCTGGTTATATAAATATATATTTTTTAATAAGTAAAATTATAATGTAAAATTGGTATACCAGTTCATAGCTGCTTTATTTCAGGTGACTTCACCATTTTGCATGCTTTTGCAACATATACCAGCATTAAAGCACTAGACTCCTGAGTTGAAGCTAATTGCATTTTCAGAGAATGGTCATCAACTGTTTGGTGGATTCCTCGACAGAGTATAAACTTAATCATGGGTGACTTGGGGGATTACAGTGAATGGTCAAGAGAATGAGCTTATTAAGATGTTATAGAACACTTTGACATCCTAGATAGCAGGGTAGTCAGATGGAAAGAGCTGGCAAATGCAGACAAAACAGATTTTCCTAAAAATGAAAGTTTCTGCTTTATCTTCAGGGAACTACCTAAAAGAACATTGTAACTAATGATCAGACTCTATATTAATTTTTTTTAAAGAAAAAAAGATAAAAAATTTAACTTCTTTACCAAAAAAGAATGGGAACATACCCTGTCAAATATCACCAGAAACCTTAGTCCTGGTGTATAAGAACATCCTTATAGACTCAAGACAAAGAAAGCTGTCAGTGATACAGGTATTGTGTAGGGCAAGTGGTTGAAATTCTGTAGTAGAAGCCAGATAAGGAGCAGAAAGTGAGGGCATTTTCTTGTACATAAATTTTCATTTCATATGAAAATACATTTGTCCCTTGAATTTTCATGCTAAACTGTCTCTAGAGTGGCAAATAGTAGAATAAGAGATAGATAACATATTTAGTAGTTGTGTTCCAGTGCTTTGACAGACAAGGCTAAAACTATTGTAGCAGGATGTTTCAAAAAACAAAACTATGTTTGAGAAGACAGAACAATGACATGCCATGCTGGTTAAATATTATCAGTATATACTAAAATTTTAAAAATATATAGATCCCCTTAATCTAGCAATTCTACTATTGAAAATGTACCCTAAAGCAGTAGAAACCCTAAAATATGAGAAAAGATGTAAATGTAGAAAAAGATGGAAGAGAGATTTTGATCTTTTTAATCTGTAGACATAAATATAGAGGTGTCATGGGAGCATTGTTTGTAGTAGATTAACAAAACCTGGAAAATTGGGAGCATTTATCAGCAGGAAAATGGTTGAATATATTTTGTTATATCCATACTATGCAATATTATATACAATTAAAAGAATGAGTTACAACTATGTGCCTTGTTCTAGAGTTACAATGCATATAACCTACCATGCATATTACCTATTTTACTAGGTAAAAATAAAAGCAAATTGTAGGGTAATCTGCATAACATGATCCTTTTGCATTACATCAAAATCAAAACTCTGTGTGTGTGTTTTGTGTGCTCATGCATGCATGAGCGCATTTGCACAAGAATGGGGATGATATTATAAGATACAACAGGCTGCTTTATTGCTTATCTAAGTGGAGTAGGATTGGAAGACAGTGAAGTGGGATCTGTAAGATAAATCACTTATAATGACTTGGTTTGTTCAGCGATACTTTGTTAGCAGAATTTTAAAATTCAGTCTCTAAAATGAAAAACAAAACAAAATAAACAAACACACAAAACAAAAGAACCAAGAGAGATTGCAAAGTTTTTAAATTGTCAAAAGATAATTCTTTTAAAGATTTTAAACACAAAAGGGGAAGATGGACACGACCTAAACTTGTTATTTCTGAAAAAGAACAGTTGGAGGTATATAACTGCACATAGTATCGCTGTTATTTTCTTCATTTCAGCACAATCCAGTGAAAAGCTGACCAAGGACCAAGTTTTTGACCCATTTATTTAGTGGAAAGCACTGCACTGAATGTCAGGAACCCATTCCAGCCACTCACTCTCTCAGCTTTAGAAAACAACTCCTCTGGTTTGTCTCATCAGGAAGTTAAGTGGGTTTGATCAAAGAATCTCTCAATTATTCCTGATGATTCACTTCTTATTTTCCACAATTCATCTGCTTTATTTATTTATTTAACAAAGACTTTCTGAGCATCTACATACATATATCAGGCACTGTGTTAGCCACTGGGAATGTTGTCATGACAAGGCAGGTGAGGTCCCTCCTCTTGCATTTTCTTGGGGAAGCAATAAAAAACATGCAAATGAGTGAATGGAGAAAGAATTACAGATTCTGGGGAATGTTATGGAGGAAATAAATAGACTGATGTGATGGAGGGAGCATAGAGGGGTAGAGAAATGTAAACTGAGCTTCATTTTCAAGGGAAGTCTTTTTGAGTATTTGAGATGAAACCTAAGTGTGAGTAGGCATCTGCCACATGGGGAGCTGTGTGAAGAACTCACTACACAGGGGTAACAGCAAGTACCAAGTTCATGAACTGGTAAAGAACCTGGTTATTCCAGGGACAGAAAGGAAGTGTAATGAGCAAATGGGAGAATGAAGGAGTAGGTAATACAAAAAGAGGATGGAGAAGTAGGCACCCAGGCAGTAAAAGACATGGAAAACATTTGAATTTTCATATACACGCAATGAGAAGCCATTGAAAGATTCTAAGCAAGGAAACAATATCATTTGATTTGAATTTTACAATGACCACTGGCTGTTATGTGAATAATAGATGGTTGGGATCCTGGAAGCAGGGAAACCAACTTGGAAGCTATTGCAGTAATCCATGAAAGAAATGATGCTGCCTTGGACTAGGACCATGATAGGTGTTTTGGAGATTAAATAGTTTAGAATTCCTGGATGAGACACAAGGGATAAGAGGAAAGAAGGAACCAAGGCTCATTCCAGTTTTGGGGTTGGGAAACCAGCTAAAAAGTGGTACCATTTACTGAGTCAAAGAAGACTCAGAATGGAATGGGTTTCCCCCCGACCTTGGGTATGGGAATCAAGAAATTAGTTTCATTTGTAAGAGATTGGGAGTGGCTAATTATTCAACCAGATGGAGATGTCGACCAGGTGGTTAAATATGAGACTCGGGAGGCTTAGAGAAAAAGTAACCGCTAGAGATAGACATTTTGAGGCTCATCAGCATATGAGTGGTATATAAGGTCATTTCAAGAGAAAAGAGGCTGTTAGACTTCAGCCCTGGGCAGCTCAAAATCTACAGTTGACTCCAGACCTATCAACAAAGTTAATGATGAGTCAGTGACCAGTGAAGTGGGAAGAAAAACCCAGGGTGGCCTAAGATGTATTTATTCTTTTATAAAGTACCTTAGCATAGACACTGTAATCATCAGTTGCCTCATTCAGGTGTTTACAAGGAACAGCAGGCTTAACATTTAATCGGAAGTGTAATGTCCCATGACGTCTTTATTATGTTGACAGGAGACGCTTTACTAATACTTGAAGTGGTATTTCGTTATCACTAATAAAATACCATAAAATTAGTAAGTCTTTAATTAGCTTATGTTTGTAAATGAGTTTCCATTATTGAAATTTGTTTTATTTAAGATACGAGAGCTGCTTCTCATATACAGGTTTACAAGGAATATATAATTTTGTACCTGGCACATAGAAGGTGTTTAATAATTGCTTTGGGGGTTTTGTTGTTATTGTTGTTGTCACTGTTGTTTTGTTTAGTTTCATTTGTTTGAGACAGGGTCTTGCTCTGTTGCCCAGGTTGGGGTGCAGTGGCATGATCTCAGCTCACTGCAACCTCTGCCTCCTGGGCTTAAGCAATAATAGTTGTTTTTGCACTTTCCTTTCCTCTGAATTCCATATTTCTCTAAAATTCCTCATTAGCATATAATGTTTAAAAGTATTCTTTAACTTTTCTTTTCTCTGGTATCCTTACTATGTCGTTTACTTTCTTTTAAGGCACTTAAAAAAAAATTTGCTCCCAGCCTGGCATATAGAATACTGAATTCATGGTAGATTATCAGAATTTGCAAAGAGTTTTAATAACATAGAATGTTATTTCCTTTCAGGGATCTATTATTGAACACTTAAATATTAAAAGCATATTGAATGTTGATTATGGGAGAAAGAAATGGAGTGAAGCAAAAGACCAGGAAAAAAAAAGGAAAAATGATTTGTGAAAGAGAGAAGAGAGGGCATAAATCAAGTACATGCAAAATATGAAATATTTCTGTCAGTGGTGGTCTTTGCTACTGGACCACAAAAATGGATCATGTAGCTCCCTGGAGATCACTAGCTGGGGTAAGGAAGATGGTTGCTGGTATTTAACCACATTAAAATATTGCCCCAAGAGAGCTTTTTATGAACTTTGTGAAAGATCCAATCATAGCATGGTCTTGATTCGAACAGACTGCCCTAGAATGAGCTCTAAAACAGCCCGAATAGTATATAGCCTGATTCATGTTGTGGCCTAAACTGCTAGTGCTAAAATACAAGAAAAGTACCCTGAATACCACAGACCGGTCCCTTCAGATAACATTATTTTAGTGGTGGAAAACATAAACACATTTTTGCCCAAATTTTCATTGTGATAAAAGAAAATTTGCTGAGGAAACAGAGCTAATCCACAGAGACTTGTGAAACTGATGAGATTCAGATTACCCACGATTTTGTCTTTGAGCCAAAACAAATGCATTATTTAGAAGTTCTTTCCCACAGGTATCTAAGGAAAAGGGGGAAAATTTCACTGTGGTACAAATGCTTCACTTAGGAAAAGGATATCATGATCCTGATAAGAGAAAACGTTCTCAATCTTATCTCTAGAGAATTTACATGAGACGAGGATACTAATGAGCATACTAATGAGTTTTTTTAAACTGAAAATAACTCTTCACCCTAAACCAACTGTCTACTGTTTTCTAATTAAGTAAAGTGAAGTAAAGCAGTGACTTAGCTGGACTCACTGCTCAAGTATTTTTGTTGGATCTATTGGCAAGCATTTCTGTATAATAGTTTGTTTTAAAAATCATATTAAAATTTTAGGCCGTAAAAGTAAGTCAACTGAAGCTATATTGACGTCCCATGTACCCATATAAACCTGTCCACATCTTTCTGAAATAATCTGCTGCTGCTGCTTTATAGGAGTTGCCTAAGGGTATATGTATATCAAGTCACAGATTCATTTGTAAAAGAGAAAGCAGTTGTATTTGTTGCAATTGGACAAACTTTATGGGTTCAGATTAGCACTCACTGACACATTCAAAGGCAAATAAAGAGTAAATGCTCTTTTGAAATGTAGGCTTCCAGGAAGAAGGCTTAGTGTAAATAGATAATACAATTTTAAGATTTATAAAATATTATAATTTTCACACATATATGCTTTACAACACAGTCTGAAACACTTCTGAAATATTAGTTACTTCCCATAATATCCTTACTGGATGGAGTTAGTGAGACAGTCATCTTCCTAAAGGCCGAGGTGAGGGGGTCACCTGAGGTCAGGAGTTCAAGACCAGCCTGGCTAACCTGATGAAACCCTGTCTCTACTAAAAATACAAAAAAATTAGCTGGGCATGATGGCGGGCACGTGTAATCCCAGCTACTCGGGAGGCTGAGGCAGGAGAATCACTTGAACCTGGGAGGTCAAGGTTGCAGTGAGCTGAGATCGCACCACTGCACTCCAGCCTGGGCAACAGAGCAAGACTCTGTCTCAAAAAAAAAAAAAAGGAGAGAGAGAAATACAAGCTGGTATGTAGTTCTATCTCCATGTGGAATCTTTTTCAACATCTCTTTCCCCAGTCCCTTTGGGAAGCAATACAAAATGGTGGTTAGGAACGCAGACCCTGAGGCACACTGTCTTCCTAATCCTTCCCATCTTTTTGTCACACCGTCTATTCTTCCCTTTCATCTGCTCACTGTGTGATGCTAGCCAAACTACTCAATCTGTCTGCACTTTATCTTCTCATCTATAAAAAAAGAGTAAAAATAACATTGAGCTCTTTGGGCTGTTTTGGATTAAAGGATGTCTATCCGCAATATTGTTATGGGTTGCATTGATTTCTTTCCAACTAAGGTCTGCGAGCAGGAGACTATACCAAGGATTCCAAGGCAGAATCTCCATAAGGGAGGAATTTGTTTGGATTGCTGGTCTGTGCTCAACTTTTCAGTCCTGAGTGTCATAAGAGGTGACTTTTTTCTCTTCTAGCATGTGGCAAAATTCAGATATATTTCTGATTTCAACTATCCTGAGCCTTAGTAGCTAAACTTTGAGGGAAAAAAAAACCAAGTAGTGTGAAAGACAGAACCTATGAAATGGGAGCTGGATAAACAGTGATGCCATGTGTCTGTAAAAAAGACAATAATGGCCAAAGAATAATTAGACTCTGCATTTCTCACTGATTTTACTAACAGTTCTACACACCTCTCTTATTAGTATAGCAACATAAATCTAAGTTCACAGTTTTTCTGTCCACATAATAACTATTAGATTATAATATCAGTAGCTTATTATTTTACAATACCAATATATCCACTGAAAAAAATCAGAAAAAAACAGAAATTTCAGTTTCTGCCAGTTTCTTATCAGTCCAAAGGAAACTGAGAACATTGATATTTTCTAATCTCATTCAATATGCACTAAAACATCTGAACATATAGAAAAGAGAATTGGGGGGCCAGACACAGTAGCTTATGCCTATAATCCCACACTTTGGCATGCCAAGGAGGGAGGATCACTTGAAACCAGGAGTTCAAGGAGACCAGCCTGGCCAACATAGTGAGACACCCATCTCTACAAAAAATTTTTAAAAATAGGCAGATGTGGGGATTGCTCCCATTCACGGTGCTTAACTGTACTATGGCCATTTTGAGCTTGAGCCCATACACGTTTCACCTCTCACCTGGAGGCTGTTGAGCTGAGGGAAGGGATGAAGTGTTGATGCATAACTTCTGCAAAATATTTTGGCTACTGACACGAAAAACAGGGCGTGCCATGGTGGTTTCATGAGTCATTGTGCGGGCCTGATATGGTAACCCCTGTTTCTGTAAACGTTTTACGGCTCTGTTTACGCCAAGCGGGCCTGATATGGTAATTCCTGTCTCTGTAAACCTTTTGTTCCTTTGTTCCCGTATTCCTGTATTTACTGTTTAATGTAACTTGTGTCATCAATGAAGAACTAAAAGGTATATAATCAGACTTATGCACACAATAAACTCGCTACTCTGGCATGCTACGGGCATTGCCTGGGTAGTCCTCCAGACCCCACTGTCTGTCTGTATGTCTGTCTGCCTGTCTTCTCTTCCGCGCACTCTCTCTTCCAGGTTGTGAACAACTCCGAGTTGGGGTGAGGCCTCCCACAGGCCGGGAGCCTCCTGGCAGACGTGCCGGTCCCCGACACATGTGAGGATACAAAGAGAAGATGGCCATCTGCAAGCCAGGCAGAGACTTTACCAGAAACCAGTTCTGACGGGACCTTGATCTTGGACTTCAAACCTCCAGAACTATGAAGAAACAAATGCCTGTTTTTTAACCACTCAGCCTGTGGTGTTTGGTTAACACAGCCCAAGTTGACTAATAAAACATCAGTGAAAGTCTGCAGATAACCTTATACTAAATGGTGATGTATTGAATGTATTCTCTCTAAAATCAGAAAAAAGGCAGCATATTCATTCTTACACTTTTGTTTAACATCAGATTGGATGACACAGTCAGTACAATATGAAAAGAGAAAAAAAGAATAAAAGGTTGTCTTTGTTTGTAGTTGATACGTGAGTCTCCATAGAAAATTGTAAGTAATCTCCTATAATACTAGAACTAAATTGCTAGAACTAATAAGTGAATTTAGCAAGACTGCAGGATGCAAAGTCAGTATACACAATTCAATTTTATTTTTATGATAGCAAGAAACAATTGGAAAAAGAAATTTAAATAAACGATACAGTTTGCAACAGCATCAAAAACTTCCACACTACAAAAATACAAGCTACTGCCAAAACTAAAGAAAGCCTATGTATGTGGATACATACATTGCATGGCCCAATATTGTCAAGTTGTCAGTTTTCCTCACATTGATCTACAGATTAAAAAGTCCAATCAAAATCCCAGAAACTGTTTTTTTTGTAAAAATGAACAAATTTGTTTTAAAAATACGTGTGGAAATGCAAAGATCTAGAATAGCCTAACCATTTTATATTAAAAAAATGTATTTTGAGGACTTACACTACCTATTTTAAGATTCCTAATAAAGCCACATTATCAAGAAAAAGTGACATTTGTATAAAGATAGACAAATAAGCCTCTACATTTGAATAGAAAGTCGAGACATAGAACTGCATACACAAAATTAAGCTGATTTTTTACAAAGTCACTGAGGTTAAAGACGAAAGAACAGTCTTTTCAACAAATGGTGCTTGATAAATTGGCTAAACACACCTGAAATAAGATTAACTTCAAATCATAGTTCACACCAAACACAATTAATTTCCAAAAGATCATAGAGTTACATATAAAAGCTAAGCTTGTAAAATTTATGGATTAAACCTAACAGAAAATCCTTGAAATCTTGGGATAAACTAAGATTTCTTAGTATGGAAAAAAAAATGAAAGAAAAGTAAAAGCACTAATGTAGCCATAAATAATAAAAACATATAGATGGGCTTCCAGTCTGTAGAAATGTGATTCCTGCCAGCTGTATTCTTGCACTGCCCATGGCTGAAATATTTTCTTCACATGGAGAGACTTGGAATACTCAAATTCACATCTTCCTGATAGTACATACTGGAGACAAGGAAATACTGAGTAGAAGAGGACGGTTCCCAGGCAAAGGCCCATCGTCAAGCCTGGAAACCCACAGCCCTAAATGGGAACAGGGCTCACTGTTTTCATGCCCAAAAGTTGCTTTTTGGCCTGTCACACCCCCTATCCTATGCCCATATAAACCCCAAACCCCAGGCTCCATGAGGGATGAACAGAATGAGCAGAAGAATGGCAGGATGGTCTGGCAGACAGCAGAGGAGTGTCTGAACATGGAGAGGAATTCGGGTGGGGGCAGTCAGAGAGGAGATCCGCTACTGGACAGCCAAACTCCAGGGGAAGATTATGTTCCTAAGTTCATCCCCTTTCCAGCTCCCCATCCGTCTCACTGACAGCCACCTCCGCCACTCAATAAAACTCTTGCATTCACCGTCTTTCAAGTCTGTGTGCAACCTAATTCTTCCGAGATGCTGATCAAGGATCTGGGTACCAAGAGAGCACTGCAGTGAGCTGGTTAACACTTAACATAAATGCAGACCACTTGGCTTCACAGGCATCCACCCGTAGACGCTACTGTGATACCAGAGCCCATAAAGTACTCACCCTGGCTCCTGTACCTGACCATCTGCATGTTCCCACTCCTGTAAGGGGATTGAGTGTGCCTGGTGATGGGAGTCACACTCCAGCCACACATCCTGTAAGGCGGGCCAGGGAAGTCTCACATTTCACTAATTCTGGACCCAGATCCGGTCATCCCGCACCTGTATTCTCAGCTTACTCCTCTGTGTGCCTATTCCTCTTCAGAGCCACAGAGATGCTGTCATGTTTTTGAGCAGTGATAATTCTTTTTATTCTTATTTTCAGATATCTTAGTGTTTGAAGTAAAAGAGGAATAATAATGTATGAGCTTACAAAGCCATCTTGACTGGAAGTCTCAGTAGTATTTTTAGACAAGTTGCATAACAAAAACCTAAATGAAACAGGAAGAAGGCACATTCTTTTCTGTGGACAAAAGCACAAAAGTGACCAGAAGTGGTGGCTCACACCTGTAATCCCTGAACTTTGGGAGGTCGTGGAGGGCAGATCACCTGAGGTGGGCGTGGTGGCTCATGCCTGTAATCCTAGCACTTTGGGAAGCCAAGATGGGTGGATCATCTGAGGTCAGGAGTTCGAGACCAGCCGGGTTAACAGGGTGAAACCCCATCTTTACAAAAGATACAAAAAATTAGCCGGGCATGGTGGTGGGCACCTGTAATCCCAGCTACTCTGGAGGGTAAGGCAGGGAGAATCACTTGAACCCGGAGGCGGAGGTTGCAGTGAGTCAAGATCTCACCATTGCACTCTAGCCTTGGCAGCAGAGCAAGACTCTGTTTCAAAAACAAAACAAAAAAAAAAAACAAAAAAACACAAAAGCTATTTGTGGCACAATGGCATGGGTCTTGGGGGAGCCACAGTAGCAGTGATGTGAGGGCTGTAGTCCTTGGGCTGCTTAGAAATAGCTAGATCAAGGGGGACATGAGGAGGAGCAAAACAAATTTGTCAACTTTGCAGATTGCTCCAGGGCTGTCTTTGGCCTTCTGGTCATTTAAGGCACTTTGCATGACTCAGCAGGTTGGATAACATCCCTATCAGCTGTCCTAACTTCAAATATACAGAATGAAAGCACAAATTGTAAGGTAAAAACAAGTGGTAGTAACCACCCCAAACTGGTGAATTCTCAAGCAGCACTTTATACAAATCATTTTTAGTTACCTGAAAATTATACTTCTTAGTTTTAAAATGTTCAACTTAGCCTCAAAGCAGAATTTCTTTCATGCCATTAAAGTGTAATCAATGGAATGATTTTTGAAAAAATATGAAAAAATACATATGTTTTCCTGCTTTAAGTCAACATGCTGTTTCTGCACTCTGTCAGCCCAAAACCAGTAAAAAGAAAAAATCTCGAAGTTTTCCGTGATCATAGGTTTTAGAGAAGAATGCTTCTCAACAACTACATTTTTGAAGTAGGCTAAAAATATTTCTAGTTAGTTACAATGAAATTTACATACCATGATGAAGACAAACGTTACCAAATCACAAACTCATGCCATTGTTTTTTTAAAAAGCAGGTAATGAACCGTATTTATACTTGGCAGGACTGAGAGCAAATTATACTCATTTGTTTCCCTTATCATTTTTATTCAAGTTAAAAATAATGATGAAAATGAGCTACAAAGGCAAGCTTGGAGAGCTTGAAGGCGAAAGCATTGGTAATGTTGTTCGTGGTGTTCTAGAGTGCTCCTATATGTGTCTGAGTAGTGAAATTTTTCTTGTTGGGGTGGTTCAATACCGTTTCCAGAATACCTTTGTATAAATCTGGGCATGAATATTAGAAGCCCTTAAGATAAAAGGCCTAAAAGTTTATACTTAAATGTCAAAGAAAACTTGATTATACTATCTCTCTCTGTGTGTGTTTTTATATGAAGCATTTCATGGTGCTAAATATCCTCTTCCTTTAACTTTTGTAAGACAGGGTATATTCATTTCCTGTTGCTAGGTCAACAAATTATCACCAATTTAGTGGCTTAAAAACCACAAATTTATTATCTTACATTTCTGGAGTCAGAGGTCTAGTATGAGTCAGCCAGATTACATTCCTTCTGGGAGTTCTAGGAGAGAATCAATTTCCTTGCTTTTTCTAGCTTCTAGGAGGCACCCACATTTTTTGGCTCATGCTCCCATAGCTTTCCAAGCTTTTTTTTTTTTTTTTTTTTTTTTGCCAATACACCTTCCTCTTTCATTCTGACCATCAAGCCTCCCTACTATGAGAAAACCTGTGATTTCACTGGATCCATCCAGATAATCCAGGACAATCTTCCCATCACAAGATTCTTAACTAATTATATCTGCAATGCCCCTTTTGCCATAGGATATAATATCTTTACAGATTCCTGGCATTTGGCCATAGACATCTTTCTGGGGGCATTTTTCTGTCTCATAGAGGATTTAATATTAGAATATTTTTCACTTTTTAAGAAAACATAAAAATTATGTTATTTTGTGACAAAACCAATGAAGTATAGATATATGTCAATAAAATAAAGGAAATTCAAAAATATCCTCTAATTTGACTCCCTAGAAATAATCACCATTCATACATTTTAGGGTAGATGCATACCCACAATTATCAAATTAATTAAAGTAAGATTATCGAGGCAATCTTTTAATTTTTATACTGCATTGTAATGCTTTTCAACTCAATAATGGATACACCTAACTTTTATGTTAATAAGTATTTGCCTCTAGGATTTTTAGCAATGAAATAATAAGTATTCCTTTGTATGTCTCTATATAACCCCCCCCCTTTTTTTTTTTTAAGAAAGAGTGTAACTCTTGCTACCCAGACTGGAATTAAATGGCAGGACCTCAGCTCACCACAATCTCCCCTTCCTAGGTTCAAGCAATTCTCCTGCCTCAGCCTCCCAAGTACCTGGGATTACAGGTATGTACCACCATACCTGGCTAATTTTTTGTATTCTTAGTAGATGGGTTTCACCATGTTGGCCAGGCTGGTTTTGAACTCCTGACCTCAGGTGATCCACCCGCCTTGGCCTCCCAAAGTGCTGGGATTACAGGTGTGAGCCACTGTAGCCAGCCAGTATGTCTCTATACATATTAATCCAGTGGATTAATGCTAAACTTTTGAATTTTGCACATATTCATATCACTTTCTTAGGCTAACTAAACAGAATTACCGGGACAAAGGTACAACATTCTATTATAAATTTATCTGTAGATATGTCTAACTAAATAATTATTCACTATCAGTATTTAAAGTGGCTGTTTTCTGAAACCTTCCTGCATATTGGTAATACAATTTTATTTTTTCCTAATCAATTTGTTAGGAAATTATCTCTCACTATGATTTTAACCTTGTCACAACATGACACAAATTTTAATAAGTGAAAGTATCAAAAAGTTTATAACAGTGATTTTGATGTCATTTGTCTAATTCCCTTGAATAGAAGAGAGAATGAAAAAAATTCCAACCATCTGTTCTTTCATTGTGTCTTCCTTCATACATTTACTTTTTAGTCATTACAGATTCCTCAGTACTGTTAAGAGGCAAGGGAATTGACAAACCACAGTGAAGGTCACTATTCTCATTCCTGTAGTTTTTAATTTGTGTGTGTGAAGGAAGGTCACAGACGAACAAGTAAATATCTGAATGAATAATTTCATATAGTGAAATGTGCTAAGAAGATGATACAGCAGAATGGTGTGGAGTACACTCTACTTGAAATGGAAATGGATTGAATTTAAAGTAGCCAGATATGTGAAGATCAGGAGACTGAACTTTGAGCAAAGGGATTACCCTAACTTAGATATGAAGGAACTGAAATGAGGTCAGTATGGCTGGAGTATATGGTCTTGAACAGGTTAACACTGAAGTTCAGCATGGTTTGATGTGAAATCTCCCAGATCATTTTATTAAAAAATTAATTTTCATTAACTGTAGTGACATATCACTATAGGATTTTAAGCAGGAAATTATATGAGCTAATGTAGGCTCAAATCAGCTTACCTTGGTTGATATATAAAAAAATGGTGCATATGGTTTAAGGGAAGAAACAGAAAGACCAGTTTGAGGCCATTTCAAAGGGCTACTGGATTGGTTTAGGGTGGTAGCAATAAAGATGGAAAAAAATGGATAGATTGGACATATTTTGGTATGCCTTTCTGGACCATGAGTAGTACAATGATGAACAGATAGAGAATTTTGTTATGTCTTCCACATCTTTCACATCCTCATCTCCAATCTCAACCTGGCCTTCAGTACTCGTGTGACATTCATTTTAAGCACTGGAAACAGCTGTTCCCTGATCCAGTGGCAGTCTCAGTAAGGGCTGATAAAGTGAGTTAGGACCAAATAATTAAACACAAAGAATAAAGACAACTGTGTTCTATAAAGCATTGATAAGAAGACACTTGTCTTAGTCCATTTTGTGCTGCTATAACAGAATATCTGAGATTATGTAATTTATAAAGAACAGAGATTTATTTCTTACATTTCTTGAGGCTGGGAAGTTTAGGATCAAGGGGTCAGCATCTGACGGGGGCCTTCTTGCTGAGTCATCCCACGGTGGAAAAAAAGGTCAAGAGAGGGCGAGAGAGAGAGAGAGAAAGAGACAGAGTACAAGAGATGACTCATAGCCTCAAGCTCTTTTATAATTGGTATTGATGTATTCATGAGGGTAGAGCCCTCATTATCTAAACACCTCTCATTAGGCCCCACCTAACAATATTGTTGCATTGGGGATGAAGTTCGTACATGCTTTTTGGGGGATGTGTTCAAACCATAGAAACACCCTTCATTATTAGTTTTTCTATTTTAGCTTACTTGCTCTGGGTGCCAAAAAAGACCACCAGGTTCTTTGTTATTGAAGCTTTGTCACCAGAGTCCTCCTGTAAAAACAAAAATAACTTATTTGACAGCAGTAACCCATTAGCATTCTCATAGTTTAGCACAAATTAGATCATAAGGATGACTGAATTTAAAGCTGAAAAGATCCTGGAAAGGTATGTTCTGTGGAACTTGAGCTGTACGGAAGATCAAGGCCCTTTGTTTCGGGTTACGTGAAGGTTGCCTGGTGGAGACTGTTAGGAGGAAGGTATAAGTGGAAATGCTAAAAATTACATTCTTTATTCAAGTCAGGAGTTTCTCCTGTTCAGCCTGCCTACCACTGGACCTCCCTATTTTGTATGTTTCATGCCCAATACAACCTCATGTCTCTTTGCTGGCTCTGAGTCTTTTCTTTGGTCTCTCCAACATTGCACCATCCCTACTCACGTTAATAGGGGTCCAGAGGGATGGCCCACTGATAAAGATCCACAGATACTGGCTTTTGGAAAAGAAAGCACACCGGAAACTGTGTGCACTAAAATGGCCAGATGATGTGGAGCATTGATAACATCCAGCTAGTGGGGCCTGGAAATACTTTGACTGCCTGAGGGCCACAGAGCTGACTCTAACTGTGAAAGATATATTGTAGGAAGACCCCAAGTGAGTCATGCTATGTATAATCTCTTATTCTTGAATATGGGCAGGACCTGTATACGTGATAGATTAGATTATGTTCTATAGCCAAGATGGGGATTTTGCAGCTGTCATCAAAGTCCCCAGACCACTGACTTCAATAACAAGGAAGGTAATCTTAGGTGGTCCTAACCTAATCAGACAAGCTCTTGAATTCACAGTAGATGCTAAAGGCAGGGGTAAAGAAGCAAATTTGCCTATTGTGGAGAGAGCCAAATGGCAGAAAACTGTGGGCAGCTGCCAGTAGTTGAGGCTCTCACTCCTATAACTGCAAGGACCTGCATTCAGCCAACAAATAGTAAGCCTGGAAAAGTACTCAAAGCTTCAGATGAGATTGCAGCTCTGTTTTAGTCCGTTTTAATGAAGCTGAAAAAGACATCCCCGAGACTGGGTAATTTATAAAGAGAAAAAGAGGTTTAATGGACTCACAGTTCCATGTGGCTGAGGAGGCCTCACAATCATGGAGGAAGGTGAAAGGCACTTCTTATATGGTGGCTGTAAGAGAGGGAATGAGAACTAAGTGAAAGGAGTTTGCCTTATAAAACCATCAGGTCTTGTGAGACTTATTCACCACCAACAGAACAGTATGAGGGAATCAGCCTCACTGGTTCAATTATCTCCCACTGGCTCCCTCCCACAACACGTGGGAATTAAGGAAGCTACAATTCCAGATGAGATTTGGGTGGGGACACAGCCAAACCATATCAAGCTCCCTCTCACAGCGTTATAAGATCCTGACTCCGGGACCATATTGCACTGTATCCAGATTCCTGGCCTATGGAAAATGTGAAATAATACATGTGTGATTTATTAAGCTGCTAAGTTTTTGGTAACTTGTTAAACAGCATACAAGCTAATATATAAAACAACGGATAACTCAATTAATAATGAGCAAAAGATCTGAGCAGACACCTCACCAAAGATGATATACAGATGATAAGCATTTGAAAAGATGCTCCAAACATATGTTCTCAGTGAAGTGCAAATTTAAACAACAATAAGATACTGTTACACATTTGTTAGAATAATGAAAATTGAAAGCATTGACAATGTCAAATACTGGTGAGGATGTGTAGCAACACAAACTCTCATTCATTGCTGATGGGAATGCAAAATGGTACAGCCAGTTTGGAGAGGTTTTGGCAGTTTCCTACAAAATTAAATGTATTCTTACCATATGATTCAGCAATTGTGCTTATTGGTATTTAACCAATGAGCTGAAAACTCATGTCCAGACAGAATTTGCATATAGATGTTTATAGCAGCTTTATTCAAAACTTGAAAGCAACTAAGACATCTTTCTTTTTCTTCTTTCTTTTCTCGTGGCTTTTCTTTTCGACTGTGCTTTGCTCTTGCTGCCCAGGCTGGAGTGCAATGGTGCAATCTTGGCTGACTGCAACCTCCAGCTTCCAGGCTCAAGCAATTCTCCTGCCTCAGCATCCCGAGTAGCTGGGATTACAGGTGCCCACCACCACATCTGGCTGATTTTTTGTATTTTTAGTAGAGACAGTGTTTCACCATGTTGACCATGGCTAGTCTCAGACTCCTGACCTCAGGTGGTCCTCCCGCCTTGGCTTCCCAAAGTTCTGGGATTACAGGTGTGAGCCACCACACCTGGCATGGCAACCAAGATTTCTTTCAATAGGTGACTGGATAAACAAACTATGGTACATTCATATAAAGAAAGATTTTTCAGTGATAAAAGTAAAATGAGCTATCAAACCAGGAAAAGATATATAGAGAGATTAAATGTATATTTGTTTGTAAAAGATGCCAACCTGTAAAGGCTGTGTACTATTTGATTCCAACTATATGGCTTTCTCAAAACAAAACAAAACAAAACAATATAGACAGTAAAAAGATCCGTAGTTACCAGGGGCTCAGGATGGGAGTGCAGGAGAAGGAGGAATGAATAGGTGGAATATAGGGAATTTTAGGAACAGTGAAGCTATTCTTTATTCTACCAGGACACTGTAATGGCAGACACAAGCCATTGTACATTACTCAAAACCCACAGAATATACAGTACAGAGTGAACTCTAATTTAAACTACAGACATTGGTGAGGCTCATCAATATAATGAACCAATGGGAACATCTGTTGTGCAACAAATTTTTAAATGCTAAATGTCATCTGCATATCATCTTTGGTGAGTTGTTTATTCAGATCTTTTACTCATTATTAATTATTTCTTGTTTTATGTATTAGATTTGTATGCTGTTTCATGAGTTACCAAACACTTAGCAGCTTAATACATCACACATTTATTATTTCACAGTTTCTATTTTATTGATACAGTACATAAAAACTATACAACACCAATGCAAGATGTTAATAATAGGTGTAATTTGGCAGTGGGGAGGAAGGATGAGGCATGTATAGAAACTTTGTGCTTTCCACTCAATTCTTATGTACTGCTGAAACTGTTTGAAAAATAGTCTACTAATTACAAAAGAAAAAAACCAACAAAATCAGAGTTAGGATTAGAACCCAGGTCATTCTATTTTAATATTATTTTTCCCTCATTAAATTTTGTTGAGATTAAATTTGTGTCTATAGCCTATCATGTGAGATCATTTGAAATAAGTTGTATTATCATATTCTCTTTTTGCATACATAAGATATATATTCCCAACCTTTTTAATTATGTAATTCAGATCCTTTCTACTATTTATTATGTTTGGCCAATTTCCAACCTGGATTGAGAGAATTGAAGCAAAATCTGTAGTTTTGTTACCTTAATATTCTGTTTGCATTTCTTAACATTTTGGCTTCAATATTTTGATGCCACATGACTTGTATACATAATATAAAAGCATTATATGATGATATTTGAACCTGAGGGAAGGCTAACTCCACTGGCTTGAACAGCTCACTAACTTTCCCTTGTACCCTGATTTTACCCCTGTCCTATTTTTTTAGCTTAACAAGAACTGTTCTGAGTTAGCTTAATGGAGGTGCAGTCCGATTCCAGCCAGTATGCTCCAGAGGCTCCCTGTTAATGACAAGACAGTTACCTAGATCAAGAATCTCTCATTATTAAGTAGTTTTCTGTAAATGTGTAGTGTTTTAGAATGAGGAATCTGTCCCGGAACCTTAGAGCCTGCATATAATTTATGTATTCAACCTAAAGTGTTAGTCCCATTCTTTTCTCATTTAGTACCATATATGTATTTTCATTTTGTCATCTTATTACATATGAATTATAGCTATATTATTGCATACATGAATATAAAATACACCTATATTTTATGTATATGATACATATTTATGTGATTTATATTATGATACATATTTATGAATATAAAATACACCTATGTTTTATGTATATGATACATATATATGTGATTTTAATGTGTTAATACCTATGCTGCATGTATGTGTGTGTGCATACATTTGCCTGTGAGATATGTGTGTGTGTATATACATATATATGTATCTATGTTTAAATAAGTATATAGAATCTCTTCTGATAATCTGTAAGTTTTAAAATCTGATTTTGATTGTAATAATTATTGCATCCATAACACTAAATCATGCATATCAGGCATAATGTTTAAATCATTGCTCTGATGTTGTTTTAGGTTGGGAGGTTGCACACTTCTCGTTTATGAGCCTTCAGTTACTCCTGTGTTTCAGCAGCACCAGAGGGCAAGTCAGACAGCTGTTCTCCTACACTCTGTTGTGTCCCACTCTTTTTCCAAAAGGCAGAAGAGGTTAAAAGGAGTCCAGGGATAAATATTATTTCCTCACTTTAGGTTGAGTACATCACCTGGCAGGAGTCTGGGTCAGTGTAAAGTTTCTTCGATCAAAGGACTCTTTCTTGACAGATCATCTTTTATTTCATCTGTCTTGTATTTGGCCAGTTACTCTGTGTCAGGTTCTCTACTTAATGATTTCTGCCTCTGATTTTCACCTCACATTTAGGAAGTGGTTGATAGATACAGTTTATATATTTTTACCTTTGTCTTCTAATGTTGTAGAAATGGTCCCCAACTTTGGTGCTTTTCACTTCTCCTCTATCTTTTGTTCTGCCTTTTGTTTGCTCCTCTTTTGGCCCTTTTGTTTTTTGATCTTTTCCCTTTTCCCCCTAAGTTAAAAGTTGTTGATGAAGCCATTAGAATTATTCTGTCTTTTGAAGTGTATTGTTCTCCCAATAAGAGTGGGGCATGGTGGAGCATGAAGTACCTCTTGGTTCTTTCTAGAAGTCATTGTGTATGTCACTTGCATTTTAGAGTTTATTTTATTGTGTTGCTTTAAAAGAAAGTGATATAGATTTTTTTCTTAATTGGAGTTTTTTTGTGTTGTTTATTTCTGTTAATCTCATGTAGAGGAGTAGGACAAATATCCATTCATCATTCCACCTTCAGTGGGAAACTTACACAGACTATGCAGTGGAAGCCCCTGGGCAAGAGAAGTTAGTAAGAGAGCAACAGCAATCCCAAAAGGCAGAAGTAAGCGAGGACTGGAAATTACTCAATTATTTATTGCGATCCAGATTCTGACATACATTTTACTATACCACTTTTATCGCTGTTTCTGTAAACATGTTGGAAAAAAATGGAATACTTTCTGACTCTTCCCCTGCTACCCTAAAAAAAAAGAAGTGGGATCTGTTTATACATTCTTGTACTTGTGCTAACTGAACTTACATTGTTTAAGCACATACTTTGCTTCATACACCGTGCTAGGTATTTATGCTTATGTAATGGGAATTTCAACCTTGAATAATCTTTTCTGTTAAATATGATTATCTTGGTATGCATTACATGAGCGAAACATACCATGGAGCCAAATGACCTAATTTGGATGGTAGGGAAGATGAGTTCTAGCTTTGGTTCTGGGTTAATCAATTGCAATGCAAATCATATTAGAAGGGATATGATTTTTAGAGAGCTCAAAATCACTATACTCACATTCTCCAACTATTGAATAATGGTGGCTTGTTAAAAGGCATAGAATTATTATTATGGGTTTGAGAATTTGTATATGTTTATTTTTCAAATCTGTTTATTGTTTTATATCCAATAGAATGCAAGCTTCAGGATGATATATGTTCCATGGCACATAGGATTATACTTTAAATAATAAATATCTATTTAATTTAAGTAATATAGTTAAATTAAAAATCTTATACCAAGATGCCTGCAGGTGCAATGGAAAATGTCTCCCTACACATAACTATTACAGGAATATAATTTTTATTGATATATAACAGTTGGACACATTTTGTGGAACACGTGATATTTTAATACACGTATGCAATATGTAACGACCAAATCAGGATAAATGGGGCATCGATCAAAACACAGATTTTTAATGGGCATTTACGATGTGACAGGCACCATGGAAAACATTGGGGGTTCAATAATGAGCAAAAAAATAACATGTGCCATTCATTTAAATAAACACAGAAACAAATTCGAAATCAAAACTGTGAGAAGTGCTAAGGAGTCCTTTTCCCAATTAATATTTACTGAAGAATATATATGTGCTTACTTGTTTATCATCTACTCTATATTGTCTCCCCCAACTATGCAGAAAGAGCTTCATCTTTTGTGTTTACTGCTAGGCATATTCCAACATACAGAACAGATTCTGACACATATGTTCAATGAATAAGTGACAGTCAATTAAAGATTTCTTTGAGCTATTCAAGGCAATCAGCACAGGGGACTCGAGGATAGCTATGCTAAACTGAGTTCTGAGGAATGGGAAGGCATTATTTAGATGCAAAGGAGGTGAAAGAGGGTGATGAAAGAGGCAAAGAGAAATGCGATGAAAAGGTCCTGTGTTAGGAATAAGCATAGTGAATATGAAGGTTTTAAAAAGGCCAGCGCAGACATCAAGGGAGGAGAGAAAGCATGCTGCTGGAGAGAAAGGGGGCAATAGATATCCAAGGCTTTTGCAGACAATGCTAATCGAATTTTTATTTTTTCTTAGAGCATTGAAAATCACTGAATAAATGTAAGCTGTGGTGTGAGATAATCAGATTTGTGCTTAAAAAAGATATCTCTGTTGGTAATTGTTCATAATGAAAGTGGCATGAACATTCATAGAGAAAATATAGATAAAAAAGAGAGGCCCTAGTATAAAGCTTAGATAATTTTAACATTTATGTCTATTAAAGGAACATGAGATAGTAAAGGAGCCAGAAAGAACACCCAGTGAGACTGGAGAAAAAACATGAATGTAGTAGGATAATTAAAGATAGGTCAAGAAAGAGTTTCAAGGAGGGGATGCTCCACAGTATTCAATACTTCAGAAAGGTTAGTTGAATTGTAGAATTAATCAAATATCTACTGAATATAAAGACATGGAGAATATTGTTGATTTTAACAAAAGATTAAGCAACTATGTATTACACACACATGCACACACAAACAATCCTACAGCTACTGGATATGAACAATAAGCCTTCTTTCTAAAATATATAACTGAGTCCAGAGGAAAGCAAGACTACTGCCAGGAGCCAAATTTAAGCAAGACCAGAAAACCTTAAAATCTAAATGGTCAGCATGCGTTAATGATGGTAGTTCTGTGAGATAATTTGTCTTTTACAAATTGAAAGCTTTGGGTTTTCGCAGCTCTGCTGGCTACAGGAGGCAAAGCATTGTGTCCATGCAAAGTAGTGAATTAGAACTGAGATTTTTTTTTGTAAAGGCTAGACCATCAAGTAAGTATGCCTACTGAGAAAGAATGAACAAAAACAAATAACAAACAAGACTCCTACTCAACAGAAAAGAGAGACCACAAGGTCTATTGCCCTTGTCATATTCTCCAGTTGCTGGGAAAATAAGTCTACACCAAAAATCAGAAGGCAGAATTCTGCTATCTTTTATGTATATATGTATGTATGTATGTATATATGTATGTATGTATGCATGTATATGTATGTATGTATATATGTATGTATGTATATATGTATATATGTGTGTACGTATGTATGTATGTATTGGAGACAGGGCCTAGCTCTGTTGCCCAGACTGGAGTGCAGTGGCACAATCATGGCTCACTGCAGCCTAAAACTTCTGGGCTCAAGTGAGCCTCCCACCTCAATCTCCCAAAGTGCTGAGGTTACAGGTGTAAGCCACTGTGCTCAACATCTGCCATCATTTATATAAAGAATGCAAATATTCACTCCTTTTGGAGCCTAGAAAAACCCCAGCCAAGAAATTCTTCTTAATGTGATCACAATCACCTTGGACCAACAGACAGAATTAATACAAATCCTTTTTGGAGAACAAAACACCTCAGGTTCTCAGAATTTTGAGAAATCATGAATATCAAATATGGGCATAATAACAACTTATATCCCATGTGAAGAAAGAAGCCGCCATGAATTAGAGCAAAACAACAAATAGCAGTATTAAACTGTGAAGGGTGAAAGATACTGGAATGATTAGAGACAATAAAATAATTATGTAAAATGTTTAATGACTTAAAAGAAAAAGAGGGAAGTAAAAACATAACAAGGCAATAATAGACCACCAAAACTGAACAGGCAACTTAAATCACCTTGATATAGTTTGCATCGGTGTCCTTGCCCAAATCCCATGTCAAATTGTAATCTTCAGTGTTGGAGGTGGGGCCTGGTGGGAGGTAGCTGGATCATGAGAGCAGAGTCCCCATGAATAGGTTAGCACCATCTCCTTGGTGCTGCTCTCATAATAGTGAGTGAGTTATTCAGAGATTTGGTTGTTTAAAAGTGTCTAGCCCTGCCCCACCTCTCTTGCTCCTGTTCCTGCTGTGTAAGATGTACTTGCTTCTCCTTCTTCTTCCATGACTGTAAATTTCTTGACATCTTCCCCAGAAACAGAAGCCTCCAGGCTTCATGTACAGCCTGTGGAATCATGAGCCAATTAAGCCTCTTTTATTTATAAATTATCCAGTATCAGGTATTTCTTTATAACAATGTGAGAAGGGGCTAATACATAAAATTGGTACTGAGTAGTGGGGCATTGCTATAAAGACACTTGAAAATGTAGAAGCGGCTCTGGAACTGGATAATAGGCAGAGGTTAAAACAGTTTGGAGGGCTCTGAAGAAGACAGGAAGATAAGGAAAAGTGTGGAACTTCCTAGATAGTTGTTGAATAGTTGTGACCAAAATGCTGATAGTGATAAGGAAAGTGAAGGAATGGATAAAGAGGTCTCCTATGGAAATGAGGAACTTATTGGGAACTGGAGCAAAGGTCACTTTTGCTACATCTTGGCAAAGAGTTTGGATGGATTGTGCCCCTGCCCTAAGGATCTGTGGAGCTTTGAACTTGAGAGAGATGATTTAGTGTAACTGTTGGAAAAGATTTCTAAGCAGCAAATCGTTTAAGATTTTGTCTGGCTGCTTCTAACAACCTAACTCACATGCATGAACAAATAACTTATACTTAAAAGGGAAGCAGAGTGTAAAAGTTTGAAATATTTGCAGCATGGCCATGCGGTAGAAAAGAAAAGTGCATCTTTGGGGAAGAATTCAAGCCAGCTGAAGAAATTTGCATAACTAAAAGGAAGGTAATGCTGATAGCCAAGACAATGGGAAAAAGGCCTCAGAGGCATTTCAGAGATCTTCATGGCAGCCTCTTCCATCACAGGCCAAGAGGCCTAGGAAGGAAAAATGGTTTTGTGGGCCAGGCCCAGGGCCCAAGTGCCCTATGCAGTCTCGGAACACTGTTCCTTGCATCCCAGGTGCTCCTGCTTCCACCATGGCTAAAATAGGCTCAGGTAAAGCTAGGGATGCTGCTTCAGAAGTTGCAAACTGTAAGCCTTGGTGGCGTCCATGTGGTGTTAAGCCTATGGGTGCATCAAGTGTAAGAGTTGAGTCTTAGTAGCCTCTGCCTAGATTTTAGAGGATATATGGAAATGCCTGGATGTACAGGCAGAAGCCTGTTGCAGGGGCGGAGCCCTCAGGGAGAACGTCTAGTAGGACACTGCAAAGAGAAAATATGGGGTCAGAGCACCCAAAGAGTCCTCACTGGGGCACTGCCTAGTGGAGCTATGAGAATAGGGCCACCATTCTCCAGACCCTGGAATGGTAGAGCCACTGGAAGCTTGCACCTTGTGCTTGGAAAAGCTGCAGGCACTCAACACCAGCCAATGAGAGCAGCTGTGGGGCTGAACCCTGAAAACCACCGCAGCAGAGCTAATCTAGGCCTTGGAAGCCTACCTGTTGCACCAGTGTGCCCTGGATGTAAAACATAGAGCCAAAAGAGATTAAAGAGATTATTTTGGAGCTTTAAGATTTAATGACTGACTCTCTGGGTTTTAGAATTTCATGGGGCCTATAGCCATTTTTTTGGCTGATTTCTCCCTTTTGGAATGAGATATTTACCCAATTCCTGTCCCTTCATTGTATCTTGGGAGTTACCAACTTGTTTTTCATTTTATAGGCTCATAGGTAGAAGGGACTTGACTAGTTCCAGATGAGACTTTAGACTTTGGACTCCAGAGTAATTCTAGAAGGAATTAAGATTTTGGGGATAGCCAGGTATGGTGGCTTACACCTGTAATCCCAGAACTTTGGGAAGCCAAGGTGGGTGGATCATGAGGTCAAGAGATCAAGACCATCCTGGCCAACATGGTGAGACCCTGTCTCTACTGAAAATACAAAGATTAGCTGGGCATGGTGGTATGTGCCTGTAGTCCCAGCTACTTGGGATGCTGAGATGGGAGAATTGCTTGAACCTGGGAGGCAGAGGTTGCAATGAGCCGAGATAATGCCACTGCACTCCAGCTTGGCAACTCCATCTCAATAAAAAAGAAAAAGGATTTTGGGGGACTGTTGGAAGAGTACGCACTATGAGAAGAGAAGGACATGAGATTTGAGAGGGGCTGGCCAGAATGACATGGTTTGGATCCATCTCTGTTTTCTTCCAGTATCTTTATAGATATAAAACTATAAAGATACTAAAGAAACATAGGGAAAGCTGTTCTGGACTTTGGTCTTGGCAAATAATTCATTACTAAGACTCAAAAGCACAGGCACCAAAACCAACCAAAACCAAAAGTAGACAAATGGATTAAATTAAACTAAAAATATTCTGCAATGTAAAAGAAATAATTAATTGAGTCAACAGATAGTCTACAGAATGGGAGAAAATATTTTCAAAATATGCATCCAGCAAGAGTCTATTACATAGAATATAGAGAGAACTGAAACCAGTCAACACACACACACACAGATACCACAAATAATCTCATTAAGAAGTAGGCAAAGGATAAGAATAGACATTTTTTCAAAAGAAGATGTACAAATGGCCAACAGGTATATAAAAAAATACTGAACATTACTAATCATGAGATAAATACAAAACCTCAATGAGATATTCTTTTACACCGGTCAGAATGGCTGTTATTAAAATGTCAACAGATAACAGATATTAGAGAGGATATGGAGGTAAGGGTACTCCTGGTGGGTATGTAAACCAGCTGAACCTCTATGAAAAGCAGTATAGAGATGTATCAAAAAACTAAAATGAGAGCTTTCATTTGATTCAGCTGTCCAAATACTGGGGAAAGAAAAATATATGTAAAATAATACTGGCACTCATATGTTTATTGCAGGACTATTCACAATAGGAAGATATGGAAGCAACCTATGTGTTCATTAACAGACTACTGAAAAAGAAAACCTGGTATTTTGAGATGTGGACAATGGAATGCTATTCAGCCATAAAAACAACTAAAATCATGTCTTTTGCAGCAACATGGATGGAACTGGAGGCCATTATCTTAAGTGAAACAAGTCAGACACAGACAAATATCACATGTTTTTACTTATAAGTGGGAGTTAAGTAATATGGACACGTGGATATAGAGTATGGAATGATAGACAATGAAGACTGGGAAGAGTAAGGGTAAGGGAGCCAGGTAGGTGATGAGAAATTACTTGATGGCTACAATGTACATTATTCAGGTGATGGACACCCTAAAAACTCTGACATCACTGCTATGCAATACATGTATATTACAAAATTGCATTGTGTCTCATAATTTTCCACAAATAAAGAAAAAAGTTAAAAAATAATAGATGATTTTAGAAATGAAACAATACTTCTAGAAATGCAAAATAAAATTATTTTAATTAAAAATCAATAAATGTGTTAAACAATATAAATAGCACAAGAAAGAATGGTCTAAAATATGTCATATATATAAATTTACAAAAGAACAAAGACAACATTACAGAGGAATAAACATAGATATGAAGTAAAATAAGAAAGTCTAAGGTATATTTAACTTGAATCTCAGAGGGTTTGAAGAGGCAATATTTAAAGTAATAATTAAATGGAATGTTCCAGAAGAGATGAAAGGCATAAATGCTTGGACTGAAGAAGCATATGCAACACAAACATGATAAACAAATATAAATGCACATTTAATTAAATTTAACAAATTTAAAATTTTTGAAGACTAAGAAACAATCTTAAAATTATCCACAATGAAACCAAAAATTACCTATTAAGAAAGAAAGCAGCAAGCACAGTGGTTTACATGTGTAATCCCAGTGCACTGAGAGACCAAGGTGTGAGGATTACTTGAAACAGAAACCAGCCTAGGCAACATAGTGAAACCTCTGCTCTACCATAAAGTAAAAATAGTAGCCAGACAAGAGAAAAAGCTGACGTGGGAGGCGAGGCTTGCTTGAGCCCCAGAGGTTGAGGCTGCAATGAGATGTGATTGTGCCACTGCATTCCAGACAGGATGGCAGAACAAGACCTCGTGTCTGAAAGAAAGAAGAAAGAAAGAAAGAAAGAAAGAAAGAAAGAAAGAAAGAAAGAAAGAAAACTGGAAACGGCACATGGTGGCTCACTCCTATAATCCCAGCACTTTGGGAGGCTGAGACAGGAGGATCACTTGAGCCTAGGAGTTTAAGACTAGCCTGGGCAACATAGTGAGACCTTGTCTCTACAAAAAAGTAAAAAAATATATATTTAGCCAGGGATGGTGGCACAAGCCTGTAGTCTCAACTACTCATGGAGCTGAGGTGGGAGGACCATCTGAGCCTGAGAAGCCTGGGCAACAGAGTGAGACCTTGTATCAAAAAAAAAAGTAAACTAGCAATATTTTCCCTATATGCCTTTCTATGTTAGAATAAAAATTGTGTGGGATTTATTGATTCCTGGATTACGGGTTTATACACTCTAAGGTACCCATATCCTGCTCCTTTAACAACAGCCCTGTTGAATGATTAACCATGGATCTGGAATCTGAAACAGATGGTTTTTAGTAAATTCCCAGCCATTGTGTTGCTTCCAGTGGATTTAGGCAAGTACTTTCACCTCTCTATGCTTTCCTTTGTCTCTCTAGGAAATGGGGATAAATATAGAAAAGCCATTTAATTGCTTGGCTAGCATTGTTACCCACGCAATGTGGCATTCAGGACCCAGGAGTACCACATAAGCCATCTCTGTGGCTGGGAGGAGAGTTGATAGTGAGAGAATGCAAAAGCTGCTGGTGGATACCCCCACTGAGGATCTGCTATCCTTACCTTCCCTACCTGCACATAGGACGCCCAGCCTTCTCCACCTGCCTCTAACCTGAGATCTGGCCTTCTCAGTGAGTAAAGACCTGGCCGTCTCAGTGGCTTTGGTGGAAACAGCCACGGCAGCAGCCTCCTTGTAAATGCACATTGAATTCCTGTGTCCTATGCAGGGGCCCACATGACTCATTGGGATGGTTGCTTTGCTTCAACATCTTTCACACACCAAAATTTGTGGCCATTTCTGATATGGTTTCCAATTCAGAGCCACGGCCAGTCACAATCTTATGAGATTGTGATGGATCTGTTTTTCCACCAAGCACCTCTTTTCTTCTCTTGTCTCATTCTTTATTCCCTTGAAAGTAACACTTCAAGAAAATGCTCGTCTCAAAAGGAAATCAATGAGCAGACCTAATAAGTTCATAATTTTATACCCAAAGTGTTACTCAACTGTGTACCTTTTTGAAAGCCAGGACTTTATATTTGCGTATGGTAAAAAAAAAATCAGACACATTGAATAAAATCTTTCCTATTTCAACTCCTTTTACCTTTTAGAATAACAAAACAGTTAAAAGATTTTAAGATGAAATGAAATTTCCAGTGCTGCCAAGAATGAATACCACCAACCCACATTTGAAATATTGTGAGTTTTCTACTCTAGGAATATCCATTCCTCTGTTCACGCTCACATTTTAGGCTCTAACTTTTATGGTATTGCACCATGGTATTACAGATCTAATCCTTACCACTAAACCGTAGTCCTAAACCAATTCAGCAAATTGAAGGGACTCAACCAAGGTGGATTTGCTGATGAACAGCCTACTTTTATCTCTCTAAGAATCTGAAACTAGCGTACTTGCCTTTGGGTTTCTGCCAGCCTTTTATTTGAAAAATTCAAGCAGAGATCTCCTCAGTTGACAGTGTATACATTAGGGAGACTTCTAAACATCATCTAAAAAGACAAGGCTGCCAAGAGATAGTAAACAGCATTCAGTAAATAGAACCTGTTTGGGTGAATGCCTTCTGGTGTTGTATGTTTTGATGCAGTACTTGGAAGTTTTCCTAGTTGGTTAATAATTGAGCTATCTGAACATATTGAGGCACAAACACACAACTTTAAGTGGAAAAATTTCTATTGTCCTTATTCACCTGTCATTAGCCTTGAGTTATAATATTCTAATGATGACCTTCAAAAGTAATCCCAGAGCCTAGGAAGGTATTAGAAGATGGTTTTAGGCGGGGTGAGGTGGCTCATGCCTGTAATCCCAGCACTTTGAGAGGCTGAGGCGGGCAGATCACCTGAGGTTGGGACTTCTAGACCAGCCTGCCCAATATGGTGAAACCCTGTCTCTACTAAAAATACAAAACATTAGCTAGGAGTGGTGGCAGACACCTGTAATCCCAGCTACCTGGGAGACTGAGGCAGGAGAATTGCTTGAACCCAGGAGGCAGAGGTTGCAGTGAGCTAAGATCACGCCATTGTACTCCAGCCTGGGCACAACAGAGTAAGATTCTGTCTAAAAAAAAAAAAGTTTTACTATCGTGATGGATTCTACATACTCTTTAAGGAACTCCCTAGGGTTAAGAATATTAGATATTTTTAAATTACTTAAAAAGGAGTCAGTGGGAATATTTCTAGAAAAACAATTACTTATAAAGTCTTTTATGGAACAGACAAGCCAGAGGGTGAATGACTTGGCTTTTATTTTCTTACCATATTTGGGGCTTTTCCTAGTGTTGTTCTGGAATGTTCAGCCCAGATTTCTCCCTGTTGTGGGATGGGGCTGGCCATGGCTGAGGAAACAGCAGATCCTCCCTTTGTTCCCTGAGACAGGGCTTTAGCTGCATGAACTGACAAGCTTCAGGGGTACCCAGTAAACATGTAAGGGGAAAGCCTCATGCAGAGCCACGAGGAGAAAATCAGGAGAAGCAGGTTTTAATTAATCAACAAAGTAATCAGATTAGGGTTCCAGTTGGCTTGCAAGGTACATAGCATAAAACAATATAGAAAATATGTATGAAGAAGAAAAATAGTGGGCGAAGTAGAAGAGAAATGAAGGGAAGGATTAAGATAAAACCAGGAGTAAGGTTGGTGTGAAAACACAGCTACAACACCCAGGATACCCAAAGAGGGCAGTGTGATCAGTTACACTGAAGACCAGAACAAGTGGGACACGTGGCTATCCTCCATCTTTCAACCAGAGAGAAATTCCCCTTCCATTTTTTTTTTAATCTGGAATATCTGCAACAACGTATCTACATCAAACACAGTGATCAGATTTTCTGTGGTTATTCCAGATGATTCTTTCAACTTAGGCAGAAGAGAGATCACATCTCTAGAGTCAAATAGATATAATGAAGGTTTCTTTCTGAGACTCATGACAATCTAGTTTCTTGTTCTCTCCTGCTTGTCTCTTTAATTCCCTACATAGGAAGGAGGACCAGGAAAACGAAATGCATACTCATTTTTACTCACTGTAGGTTAAGTGCTGGGCTAGATTTTCATGAGTTATTTCACTTAGTACTCATAAACCTATGCGGGAGGTGCTATTTTTCCCTTTTTATAGATGAAGAATGAGTCTGCAAAGGTTAATCTATTTCCCCAGTGCTGATATGTGTCAGAACAGAGTTTGGACAGGCAACTGACTTAGATGGTAAATCAAATATAACTATAATTTCTGTTTAAATGAATCAATCAGCAAGATCTTTCTAAGTGTCTATCATGTGCCCAGCCCTGGAGATGTTCTATAACTCCCTCAAGCTCCCCTATTTCCTAAATCCCAGCATGAAGAAAAAGGTTATGGAAAAATATCTGTGGATAAAAGCAGAGTAAAAAGGATTTGATTTTTTTTTAACTTTTCAGTGATGTTTCATTTTTCTATCTTATTTTTTTTCCCTGATCATTCCCCTTTAAGTAATATATATTGGTTAGGATATTAAAAATGAGCAGAAAAACCATTTTTTTTTCCCAGATGCTCCTTATCTAAGCAAGGCATAGCTAGCTAGAGGTAATTTCAATCCATTTTGGGTAAAAAGACTGCCCTCCTTGGCATGTTTTTATCCATAATACCATCAGGCTGTAGATGAATCCAGGACACATTTTCTTCATTGCATTATATGCGAGGGAAACAGAGTCAAAGTCATCTTAACTTTGTAATGAATAGCATTTTGTCAGAGTGAATATCTGGCTCATGGGAGGTTAAAGGAGAAACAGGACTAAAATGCTTTAATAGTCCAGAGACTAGCACAGTGAAATGAATTTATTGCTTTTAGGAGAGTCCCTGGTGGACCGCACATAACGAAACTTGCTATCAGATAAGGCTGCCTGGGTGAGGAGACGGGCTGGCAGGAGGGAGCAGCATACTGAATACAGGGCTGTCAGGAAACCTAAGGTGACCCTCGCACCTGCAGCAGAGGTGGCAGGCTTTTCCCCTGCCTGGGTGAACAGATATACAGAATAAATGTGCGAAAGTTCCTAAGGTAGGGGTGAAGAAGGGTCACAGGCCTATCAGTGGTGCTGCTTGAGACCATCTATTTTCAGATATGAAAACAGACCATGAAGATATGAGGCAGACAGGACATGAATGGAAAACCAACAGCCTGGCTGGACTTGGATGAGCTAGAAAATGAATCATACCAGTTTGCTTCCTGAAGGGATTATTATTTTTTTTTAACAGACCCAGAGGCCCAGGTGAGATATCTGGATGCTAAATAACAAAATTAATTAATTTGGCATTTCTGACCTCCACCCAGAAGGCTACTCATTGGTTGGAAGAAAATAGGAGGACAAACAACTCTTTGGAAGAGGTGTGTAAGGGGCTAATGCTTTTTTTTTTTTTTTTTGGGTGTATGTGTGTGTGTGTATGTGTAAGAAAATAATTGTTTTAGGGAGGGGCTTTTAGTTTTTCCCATGAATAAAAGGATAAAACATTCCTACAGCTTCTAAGATGGAGAGAAACCCAAGAGAAGCACGTATAGGAGAGAAATAGAAAGATCTATGTAGACATAACACCAATAAATATCAACTGACTGTCCCCTCATCCCTAAGAGGCATATCTTGAAGCTTCCATTTCATTATTCACCCTATTTATGTGTCAGTAATATTAAATCATTTCATTAGCTTATCTTATGTTCCACTGGTTTGGATGCTACCCAACAATAAAGACAATTACTGGAGGAAGTAGAAATGGTGCAACCACTTTGGAAAACAGTTTGGCATTTTCTCCTAATATTGAACTTTGATATACCCTAATAACTAGAATTTCCACTCCTAAATATAGACCCAAGATAAATTCTTGCCCATATATTGTAGGGGATAGGTATGAGATCATCCATAATACTAAAACCTGAATACAAATGCCTGTCACTGAAGACGAAAAACAAATGATGAATTCAACTAATTGAATATTACATAGTAGTCAAATGAACCAGAGCAATTTTGCAATGGTATGGATAAATTTGTGCAATATAATATTAAGTGAAAAAAATACACATCAAAATAAAATATATCTTTTTTTTTTTTTTTTTTTTTGAGGCAGGGTATTACTTTTTTACCCAGATTGGGGTGCAGTGGTGTGATCTCAGCTCACTGCAGCCTTGAACTCCGGGACTCAAGTGATCCTCCCATCTAAGCCCCTGAGTAGCTGGAACTACAGGCATGCACCACTATGCGTGTCTAATCTTCATAATTTTTTTTTATGGAGATAGGGTTTCACCGTGTTGCCCAGGCTGGTCTAGAACTTCTGAGCTCAAGCAACCCACCCACCTCAGCCTCCCAATGTGCTGGTATCACAGACATGAGCCACTGCACCTGGAGAAACATGCATTTTTATAAAAAGTTAAAAAAGTTAAAAATAACTAAGGATATGTACTTTTAAAGGACTACATACATATGGAAAGAACATCTATATTCCTACACACACTTTTATATAAAAGCATGGGAATGATGACCAGAGAATTCAGGATGATGGAAGAAGATGCCAAGGAGACCATGTGGTTGGATGTAGGTTGTCAAGGTGGTGGCTTTTATTTTAGGTGTGGGTTTGCAGGCAATTAATATAAATGACCAAATAATAAATAAAAAGTCAGCCATGCGTGGGCCATTGATGAGAGGGTATCTGAGGATTATTATGATGAATCTAGTTTTGGGCACTTGAGATCTAAAGTAGAGGGAAAAAGAAAAGAGTATATTATGTTGACTTTAGAACACTTCATTTAATACTTGATATTTAACAAGATTTCATGGCCATGATGACAGAATATAAATTTGAATCCTGTAGTCCCAGCTACTTGGGAGGCTGCGACAGGAGAATTGCTTGAACCTGGGAGGTGGAGGTTGCAGTGAGCTGAAGTCACGCCACTGCACTCCAGACTGGGCAACAGAGTGAGACTGTCTCCAAAAAAAAAAAAAAGAATCTAAACAGGCTCCTTCGTAGTAATGTACCATAATTAGTACTCCAAGCAGAGTGGTTCTTACCTGCTGGTCCAAGTTCACAGGTCTTGAATCAAGCACTGATATAATTTGGATGAAGAAACTATTTTTTTCTTCATATTTCCAACATTTTTTTCAACATTTTATAATGAATATACCAAATATATAGCAAAGTTGAAAGAATTTTATAACAAACATCCGTATACCTACCACCTAGATTCTATCATCAGCGTTTTACCCTACTTATTTTTTATCACATATCCATACATCCTTCTATCCATCCATCAGTTGATCTTCATTTTTTGGTTACATTTCAAAGTAAATTGCAAATATCAGTACATTTCTCCCTAAGTACTTCAGCATTCATATCTTTAATGAGATTCAACATTTATTTTCATTCCTTACTTACAGGGGGCCATAGGTCAAAAAAAAATTGCTCTTCAATAAATGAGCTATGGCATCTGAGAAGCAACGTGTCCAGGGGAGAGAGAGCTGTTCAGCAGAGGAACACAATCAATCCTGAACATGGCCCAGAAGAAACCAAAGCCCGAGCTGGACAGCACAAAGGTAAATGCATCTTTGAAACTGTAGAGAGGCAAAAACAAATCCCTAAATAGCCTGTTTACATGGACTCTACAATGGAAGCACGTGCAGCCAGCCAGGAACGCTGCTGCTCAGCTTTGTTCTTAGCTGAACCAGACGTGATCTTCAGCTTGGAGAAGTCTGAGCACAAAGCCTGAGCTCTCACAAGTTAACAAGGCAGACTTTGGCATCTTTTTTCTTGCTCTGTCACCCAGGCTGGAGTGCAGTGGCAACATCTCGGCTCCCTGTCATCTTGGCTCACTGCAACCTCCACCTCCTGGGTTCAAGCGGTTCTCCTGCCTCAGCCTCTTGAGTAGCTGGGATTACAGATGTGTGCCACCACACCCAGCTAATTTTTGTATTTTTTGTAGAGATGGGGTTTTTCCATGTTGGCCAGGCTGGTCTGGAGCTCCTGGCCTCATGTGATTTGCCCACTTCGGCCTCCCAAAGTGCTGGGATTACAGGCATGAGCCACTGTTCTTGGCCAACACATTTTGTACCCCAGCATGACAACATGATTACTTGACAAAGTGGTCAAGATGACTATAGCTGCCACTTCCTTTTTTTTTTTTACTATCTCCAGTAATGGGTATAAGCAATATAGCTGCCACTTCCTAACATCATTACCCTTATGCTGGGGACTTCCAGCCATGGTTGGAGGGATTTCTGTTCTACTCTTTAAACTCCAATTCAGAAGACACTGTAGATTGAGTTATGACCATTCCAGGTCAGCCCATTGCGTAGATCTCCCCTTCCCACCAAATAGTTACTCCCCAGAATTGGTCCTGCCAAAAGCAATCCAAGAAAACAAAGTCTTGGTGTTATGGGCCTAGATCAGAGATGTCCAGTTAAAATTCACAAATGTAACTTGGGTGGGAATAAAACATGGATATATTTAGTTTGTAAGATGAACTATAAAGTATTTAGAAGAATGTAGTGCTTTCAAGCAGGAGTTGGTAAGTGATGACTGCTGACAGGTCAAATCTGGTCCAAAGGCTGTTTTTTGTGAATAAAGTTTTATTGGAACACAGCCGTGCACATTCATTGTTGTATCATCTGTAGCTGCTTTCACACTCAACAATAATGATGTTGAGTGGTTGCAACAGAGATGCAAAGCCTAAGATATTTGCTTAGTGCCCCTTTACAAGAAAAACTGTCAATCTCTGGCTTAAAGGAGTGGCTTTTGGACAAGGGACATTTTGATGGAATGGAGAAGATGGAACATTTGTTTTTAGACAGTGCTCCCCCAAGCCCTGCAGGTCCTATGGAGTCCACATGGATGTGTGATTTCTTCCACACTCACACTTCATCAACCAAAACAACTCTAGTCTAATTTCTTTTGTACTTTGGGTTTCTATGTAAGAGTGCACTTGGACAAAGTGTTCTACAGCTTCTGCAAATTTTTTTAAAAAACTGTCCAGAGTGGTGATTTTTCAATCCTGTCTACATAATAGAATTTTCTGGGAGCTTTTTAAAAAATATCAACACTCTGCCCCCAGTTCTAAGACTCTGATTCATTTGGTCTGGAGTGGAGCCTGGGCATTGAAATAAAAGCAAAACTAACAAAACAAAAACAGGTGATTTTACTGTACATACAGCTTGATTAACCTGTGGTCTAGAGAGGAAAAAGGCCTAAGCGAGGTGCCCCACAGAAGCCTTAGAGCATTAAGTGCTGAAAAACTCTCAAGACGGACATGAGAGAACCCCAAGGGCAAAGAGAGACACAAAATATAGGAGATGAATCAAAACTTTCATAGGTCAAAGTCTCTTAAAGTTGATGTATATCTAAGTGTTGTATTTCCGTTGACGATGCAAGTCAGCTTAATGTGTTCCCTCCAGGCCACTTAAAGCAGGATGACTGCAGTTCAAAGGAACAATTAAGAAGCATATTTAGTGTTGGCCTTGATTTAAAATAATAACCTAACCAGAATTTTTAAATGTATGGTGCTACTATACATTCATTCTGGTAGCTAGTCTTGTCCTCAGGGCTTTGTAGGTGGTCATTTCAGATACAGGAGTAGATGATAAAATGGCAGTGAGGAAGAAAAATGGGACAAAAGATAACTCCTTTGTTTCCACTGGTGGAAACTTTCGCTGCATTCTCAGGTTCATGTGAGATTCTTTCTAGCAAGTTTCCTAGCTATGCCCCAGAACTTTTTTCCAAGGGTCTTTGAAGCTCAGACCTTTAGCTAACACAAGGGAGAGGAGGAATGTGTAGTAGCTGGATTAGCAAGGCCCTATGGAGGCAGATGGTGGCCTCTGGTGTCTTCTCTAGTGAAAAGAATCTTTTACTCTACGGATAAGGAAAAACCGGAGTCACTTGGGATGTCATGATAGGAGGAGGCTTTTTCTTTCCTTTAGAGAATGATGCCTTAAGTTAACTGACCGTCCAGAGATTTCCTACCTCTGCTTACTGGAAGCCATGATTCCCAAATGCGGGGCAGGAAAGAGAAATGAGACTGTGAAACAACTGTGAGGAGATTTAATTTGAAAGTCCATTCCATGTGCTGCGGCTGAGGAATGAGCGTGCAGACCAAGTAGGGAGAGCAGGAGCACGGCCCTGAAGGTGCATTCTTCTCCGTCCTGTTAGGAACAATTTCTGAAAATAAAGTTCCACTCTTTCTCTCTCTCTCTCTCTCTCTCTCTCTCTTTTTTTCTGAGACAGAGTCTTACTCTGTCATCCAGGCTGGAGTGCAGTGGCATGATCATGGCTCACTACAGTCTCTGTTTCCCAGGCTCAAGTGATCCTCTTGCCTCAGCCTCCTGAGTACCCGGGACTGCAGGAACACACCACCACACCTGGCTAATTTTGTTTATATTTTTGTAGAGATGAGGTCTCACTATGTTGCCCAGGCTGGTCTTGAACTTCTGGGCTCAACACTCCTTCTGCTGTGGCCTCCCAAAATGCTGGGATTACAGGCATGAGCCACCATGCCTAACAGTTGTTCCTTTTTCTCAGAATGCCTTTTGCCCTCCTAAACCTGGCAAATATTACCTGTATTTTGAGACCACTTTTATTTTGTTTTTATTTTCTAGTTTTATAGATGTATGGGATACAAGTACAGTTTTGTTACATGGATGTATGGTGTAGTGGTGAAGTTTGGGCTTTTTGTGTAACCATGACCCAAATAATGTACATTGTACCGATTAGATAATTTCTCATCCCTCACCTCCCTCCCACATTCCCACACTTCCAAGTCTATAATGTCTATTGTTTCACTCCCTATGCCAAGATCACTTTAAAAGTCACCTCCAGTGTGGAGTCTTCCCAGGCTACTCCCAACTGAATTGTTTGCTCCCCTTGTGCTCTCATAACACTTGATTTCTTTCTCTACTTTAGCACTGTAATGATCTGTCTTCAAGTGTGTTTCCCCACTAGGCTGTGAGCTCCCTGGACCATAGACAGTGTCTTAGTCCTCAGTATACTCTAGCTGCCCAGCCCAGAGGACACACAATGGAGTATTATTACTGAAACACTAGGAGTTTGGTCTAGGTCCTGCTGCTCACTACATAGAAAGCCAGTCACTGAGACAAGTATTGCCAATACAGAAAGCTTTAATCAGGTGTTGCAGCCAAGAAGACAGGATAGCACTCTCAAATCCATCTCCCCCACTCACTAAAATTAGGAGTTCATATAGCAGGGAAGAAATGTAACTATGTATGGAAAAACAGGAACTTGGGAAGGGTAAGGAAACATGATGAATGAGGGGCCTAGTATCTCATTTTCTGGATGCAATGATCTAGTGAGTTGCAGTTCTTTGAAACTTTTTGGGAGGCTTGGATTTTCATGATCTGGATGTGATGATTTGGTAAGTTTCAAACTTTAAGACCAGAAGGGTCAATTTCTGTGTTTACCAAAAAAAAACTATCTATAGGATGGACTACTGGGTAGGTTTTAGTCTCATCAAAGAAATCTACCTTTATTAACTAGTATCTGAAAACTATACTTAAATTGTCTCTTATGAAAGGTCAAGTAAATTATGATTTAGAAGATACAACTATAAATGTTTATTAAGAACAGACTATGCACCAGGTATTGTGGTCTTTTGCAGGCTATAAAGTTGAATGGAATATAGTTTCTGGCTTCTAGGGTGTTACAATTTAGTGGGGAGACAAATAATTAGAGGAAAGTGAGCTGAGCTACTTTGCAAGCATGAACAAGGCAGTGTGGAGGTAGAGAAGAATGTGTTTACCTCCTAGTTTGTTGTAGGCAAACTACCTCCCTCCCTTGAGTAGGGGAGGTAGTTAGGGGGACTACTTTTAGAGAGTTTAGGTCTACAGTCATGGTGAGGAGAAGAACACAGAAAGGTACTCTCAGCTGATTCAGGGGAACCTATTCTCTTTTCTTCAACTATGAAAGTCCTGGAGATGGCCATTTCTAAAAGAAAAAATGATTACTCCTTCAGCTCACTGGTTTGACCCAAAATTGACAACCCCTATTTTGAGGGACCATAAGATTGAAAAAGCTTTTTTCCTGTAAAGTGAGTTTGATTCTACACAAACCAGTTGGCAACAGCAAGGCTCCACGTCACTTTGTCAGGGAGAGGCCAGTAATTTTAGGGTGGCAACTGATCCATTTACACAATAAGAGAATTTCCCTCATGCACAAAGTAGTTCCATAGCAATTTGTGGTCTCACAGAATGCCATTTATAGTTCCTACAGTGACAGGAAAATTAGGGGGCAGAGTGATGATTACTCTGACTGCAGAGCTGAAGGATGCTTTGGTCATCTGGTCTACTTTTCCTTTCACACCAGCAAGGGACTGGCTCCTGGGTTTTCCACATTTGAAAAAGCAAAGTAAAAAGTCCAGTCAGTTCCCTGGTTAGATATTATCTTTCAGCTTGAGCATCTCTTCATCAGCTGTTAACCATAGCCTAGGGTCTGAAGTCATTGCCCAGAATAATGCTTCATCTGCATTAAAAAAAATATCTTACATGCTTCTTTAGGGAGACAACCTGGGCTTGGAAAGCTAGGTCTCAATGAAAACGAGGTCTCCAAAGAAGCCCTGGTGATATTGAATAAAGCCTCCTTATTGTCATTTCCAAACAGTTCATTTAAATGTTGTACTTTATTCTTGCTAAATACTTGGATGGTTCCCAATGTGCATTTTGCAAGGAAGAAATAAACATGCTCTTCCTATCTGGATTGTGTGGAGAGGTATTCATAGCAGGATCTCTCTTTGTTGTGCTCAGCTGATTATGCAGTGATGGATGTAAATTGCACTGTAGGCTTTCAGGCTCACAGGCTCACGGTCCATTTCTTCAACCTAAAGGAGAAAGGCTGAGATAAATATTAAGAGACTCCAACCATATCTTTATTTATGAAAATAGAGTCTAAATGGGTGAAATAACCCTTCAGAAGAGCAGAAGAGGTTTTAGAGAAGAGGATACCAGTGGCGGCTCCTGCTCAGACCCTGCCCTGATTTTATATAATAGCAGAGGGTTATGAGGAAAATATTCAGTGAGTCTCACTTAACATGCAGAGAAGAATAGATACTCCTGCTGCAGGAGTAGCAATGTCCCTACTCTCTGAATGTTCATTCAGAGATGAATAAATGACAGTAATAATAATACCTTACCTTTGAAAGTTATGTTAAAGTTGTATGCCTTTCTTACATGCCACCTCCTCAAATCATTCAATAACAAGGTTATTGAGTAGGTCATGTCATTGTTACCAAAACACCAGGGGTTTGGTCTAGGTCCTGCTGCTGGTCAACCACAGAAATGACAATTATTGTCAAGGAAGAAGGCTTTAATTGGGTGCTGCCAAGAGGATGGGAGCTGTTTCAAATCTACCTCCCTGACCAACTAAAACTAGGGGTTTATATAGCATGGAAGAAATGTAACAATGTTTGAGAAAACAAGAACTCAGGAGGGGCGAGGAAGCGATCATGATGAATGAGGCATCTGTCATCTCATTGTCTGGATATGGTGATCTGGTGAGTTTCAGTTCTTTTGGATATTTTTGACACTTTTTTTCTTTTTGAGAGGCTGAAAGTTGTTTGCTGAGGAAGGCACTCAGATAAATATAAGTTTCAGGCTTAAAGATCAGAAGAGTTAATTTTTATGTATATATATGTATATACCTATCTATGGGACTATTGGGTCAGTTTCCTTATTAACCCAGACACGAAATTAAAAACCCAAGAAAGGCTAATAATTTAGACAAGCCTCCCTACCAATTAATTGCAAAGCAGATGGATCTCAATATCACTTTTGCTGTTAGTCTCATGCTGATGTGGCCATAGCCAGGTAGGTGTCTTAGCATTCTGTTAATACAATTTGTAATTTGGTTTGCAGGCTCATTTTAAGTAGGAAGGTTTTTATTTATGACTTTCTCTCTTCCTTTCTCTCTGTTGCATCGTTGATGCTGAGAAAGTAAAAATTAGTTCAGACAAGTAAAGTAAAATACCTACCTGGTTATTAATCACGCTGGGATAACTGAAACAGATAAGGCCTGCTGCCATGTAAACAGCAACATATATTCTTCCCAAGGACACTCTGCTACTGTAGTGTCATAACAGCCCCCCTTTTGAAGGGGTCTTTCTTTTACTTATTCACTGAGAAACCTTGTTTTCTAAAACCATAGATTGTCTGAAGTCTTGTAGTTTGAAATTATATCAGTAAGAATGAAGCATTTTATTTTTGCCTGGAAGATCTAAGTCACTTTGCAACAGAGAAGCAGCTTCAATTACCACCCCAGATAGAGAGGTGTAGGTAAAAGTTTCTGAACACAGAATTTCACATTCACTTAACTTTGCAGTTTCCAAAGAAATAAGACCCCGAGTCCACTTCACAATTCTGACCTGATGTCTCCTTTATACATAGCCCTACTTAATGTTGAGGCTGTTGAAACACTGCCTCCTTCCACAATGAGTTACCATGTCACACCTGTTAGGATGGCTCTAATCAAACCCACAGATAGCCAGGCACGGTGGCTAATGCCTGTAATCCCAGCACTTTGGGAGGCAGAGGTGGGCAAATCACTTGAGGCCAGGAGTTCGAGACCAGCTTGGCCAACATGGCGAAACCCGTCTCTACAAAAAATACAAAAATTAGCTGGGCATATTGGTGCATGCTTGTAATCCCGGCTACTTGGGAAGCTGAGACATGAGAATTGCTTGAACCCAGGAGGCAGAGGTTACTGTGAGCTGAGATCATACCACTGCACTCTACCCTGGGGGACAGAGTGAGACTCTGTCTCAAAAGAAACAAAAAAACACAGATAATAAAAAATATTGAAAAGGATATGGAGAAATTGTAACCCTTATATATTGCTGATGGAAATGAAAAATGGTGTAGCTATTCTGGAAAACAGTTTGCAGCTCCTCACACTGTTATACATGGAATTACCACATAATCCTGAAATTCCACTAGGATGTATATACTTAAAAGAGTTGAAAGCAGGAACACAAATAGATATTTGCATACCAGTGATTGCAGCAGCACTATTCCTGATAGCCAAAAAGGTGGAAACAACTCAATGTCCCTCAGGGTTGAATGACTAAACAAAATGTGGCATACATTTATACTAGAATTTATTGAGATTTATAAAGGAAGAACATTCCGAAATGCATTATGGCATGGATGAACCTTGAGGACATTATATGCTAAGTGAAACCAAGCAGTCGTAGAACACAGACTCTATGATTCCACTCATGAGGTTCCTAGAGTAGTCTAATTCACAGAGACAGAAAATAGAATGGTGGATGCTAGAGGCTGGGGGTGAGTATGGAGAATGAGGAGTCAATGTTTAATGTATACACAGTTTCAGTTTTGCAAGATAAAGAGTTCTGGGGATGGATGACGGTGATGGGAGCACAACAATGAGAATTCACTTAATACCACTGAACTGAGACTTATAAATGGTTAAGATGGCAAGAAAAAGAAAACCCTCCAAATGTCTTTATTTAAATTCCACCAAAACTCCATTCTTTCCCCAATCCTAAGATAACTCTACTTTTTCCCTTTGTTGATGAGACACCCACAGATCCTTGGGGAGTGCTATCTCTCCCATGGCAATGAGCCAATAAACCTAACTTTGTTGGACTATAGCTTTTTCCCAGGTGGACCTAGGTTGGCTGGACTCAGAAAGCGTTCACTATTCTCCATCTAGCACACTAGATCTTATTATCATGGAATTTTGGGAATGCTGGCACATGGTGACCTTGAGGGATATTGCAGAGATCCATTTATGGAGCCAAAAGGAAAACTTAATTCAGTCTCCAGCTGAGGGCTGTTTTTTTCTCTCCTCTCCCAGGGCCCTGAGTTTCCAGCAAGCCATGGCTCCAGGCAGAGGGTGGGCAGTGACTGCGTTTAGCATCCTCTCAAGAGCAGAGGAGCCCACCCCAGTCCCTGGACTCTCCATACACCTGGTTCCCGGTCTACCCAGGGGCAGCATTCTTCATCCTTGCCATTCTGAAGGAGCTGACTCCTCTATCTCCACTGCTGGCTTCCTGCCCCTAATCTCAATTGGCCTGTGACTTCTATCTCTTGCCATGTTCTGGGTCCTGTTCTGTTTCTGGTCTACAGAAACATTTATCTTTTTGTTGTTGTTTTTACATTTCTATGCCTATATGGCTATCATTGCTATTGGTTTTGAACAGGGGTTGACAGTGGGGATAGGGAATGCAGTGAAACATTGAAGACACTATGTCATCTGTGGAGTCCTAATTAGGGAAAAGGAGTCAGGCAGGCAGGACCAGGGAAAAGCCAAAAGAGAAAGCAGATAAGCCATAAGTCTGCCTTTCTTTAAGTCTGCCTTTGTTTATGGTTCAGGATATGCAGCCCTCCTGCACCAAACTTACCACCAGACACCAGAAAGTTGGCTCCCTGTTACCAATCAGCCCAAGAACCATTCTATACAATCTCCAGCAAGTCTTTGTTTCCTGACAGTCAGCTCCTCTTCTGCTAATTCTGCCCATTGCAACCTCTCAACATATTTTCCTACTTTCTCTAATCTGCCTTTCTTTACCTAGAACTGCCTTGGTTAACTCTTTTTTTTTTTCTTTGAGACAGAGTCTTGCTCTGTTTCCCAGGCTGGAGTGCAGTGGCACGATCTTGGCTCACTGCAACCTCTGGCTCCTGGGTTAAAGTGATTCTCCTGTCTAGCCTCCCTAGTAGCTGGGATTACAGGCATGTGCCACCATGCCCAGCTAATTTTTTGTATTTTAAGTAGAGACAGGGTTTCACTATGCTGGCCAGGCTGGTCACAAACTCCTAACCTCATGATCTGCCCACCTCAGCTGGGTGACTTTTAGTCAAAATGCTTCTTTGAGACTTGTTTGCTAAGGAAGATTCAGTGGGAAGAAACAGACCTTGCCTCTTGCCTTTTGAGTTTCCCAAATCTTACCAGAATCTCTACAGGTTTTTTTGTTTGTTTGTTTGTTTGTTTTGTTTTGTTTTTTTGAGATAAGATGTCACTCTGTCACCCAGGCTGGAGTGCAGTGGTGCGATCTTGGCTCACTGAAACTTCCACCTTCTGGGTTCAAGCGATTCTTGAGCCTCAGCCTCCAGAGTGGCTGGGATTACAGGCGCTCACCACCACGCCCGGCTTATTTTTGTATTTTTTAGTAGAGATGGGGTTTTGCTATGTTGACGAGGCTGGTCTGAAACTCCGGACCTCATGTGATTCCCCCGCTTTGGCCTCCCAAAGTGCTGGGATTATAGGAGCAAGCCACTGGACTTGATCAAATCCTTTGATTATTTAACAGTGAGCATTTTGGTTAGGTTGATGGAGAAATAATTTTCTGTGGAAATCTTTCAAGAGACCTTAAGTCACAAAGAAAGTTGATTTACTTATTTGTAAATCTGGAGGAGGGAAAGAAAATGACATGTGATTTAAATTCCCTGGCTTAATTACTTTCACCAGTTTGTAATTCTGACTGTGTAACAAGCACGAATGTGATGGTCCCGTGATCCTTTTTCTCTTTTAACAAAGCATGTTCTTTGTAGCTCCCGTTGTTCTTCCGTTTTTCTCTGGTGTTTATTTATGACTTTCATGATATATGTTGCTTGTGGTTAAATTCATGTCACTACATAATACCATTGTAAATTAGGTGCCACTATTCCTTGGTCTTGTTTAGATCTCATCAGTGGAGCTCTATTAACTCGGAGATATTTTCAGTCACAGATAAATTGCTCTGTTCAATTTGCATTTCAGTAATTTTCTGATTTAGACATGGGGTTGGTAATGGGCATAATAATTCAGGAAGGCGAATTGAGGGGAGGGAACTTCCTGAAATGCTTGCATCTTTAGCAACATCCCAAAATAGTCATTTTTTTCCACTATGCAGTATCTTCTTATATGTGCATAAGTAAAAGTTAATTATCTTATAAAGTGGTGTTGGACATGGTGTTGGCTATTTTCCTTTCTCTGTGCTACAGTTTTCTCTCTATTTGAATTGAAATTAGTTTGGTAAGAAGTTTTGCCCAAGGAGTTCATTTAATAGCAGCATTTCTGATTTGTCATAGTTTGCTGGAATACATGGACTATTAAAACCTCAATTCCAAAGGCCAATTCTTAGGAGGAAATCATTGATCATTTATTTTGCAGCTTGATTTCTGCCTGTGGACTCTCAAGTCCCCCTTCTTCCGTGAAGTCTTTCCTTAACAATCTCCTGTGTGTTTATATTGTTCTTCCCACCTTTTCAGAGTATGAGCTTCTTGAGAGAGGGACTTAGTTTTTTTACTTATAGGACCTAATCCAGAGCTAGACAAGTAGTAGGCACATGGCAGATTAAGAATTATGTATTTAAATCTTAAAACATACTACTTGTCTAAAGAAGGAGGGAGAGGAAGAGGAGGAAGAGAGAGAAGAAACACAGACACATACAAACACATACACAGACACACACACACACACACACACACACACACACACCCCGAGTCCTGAAGTGGTATATTGATTAGTTGCTTTGCCTTCAAAATGCCAAACAAAATGATCTGGGTGATTTATTTCCATTATTGAATTTATGTATTTGTATGTAGGAGGTGGGAAGCACTTAATCAACATCCTGACAGGTTGTTTTTGCCTTCTGAAAACAGAGCTTTTAAACAACAGCAAAAAAACTGGATCCATTAACTGATATGAAATTGCTTTAACCCTATGCACTATATAAAATGTGATATATATGTGTGTGTGTTTCTATATTCATACACACACAATATTCAAATCATAAAAGAGAAAGAAGCTTGACTATTGTCTTTTAAGATGCTTCTCTCTCTCTTAGGAAATAAGTCATACATGTTTATGAAAGAAAACACTTTTATGAATAAAACAACAACAAAAAATCTCTTTCCCCGACCCACTGGAAATACTCCTTAGAAACAATAGTTGTGAACAGCTTCTTATGTAGCATTCTGGAAGTGTTTAATAGACACACACACATTCCATAGAGTGTTTTGCTCATTACCTGAACGTTGTCTATCATGGACATTTTGCTCATTTCAGCACATGTGGTTCCCTCTCTTTCATTTCAGTGGCTGCAAAGTATTTCCATGTAATGGGTGTATCAAATTTATTTAACAATTTCATATTGATTCAAATCTAATATTTATTATTATAATGAAAGTTGTTAGTGAACCTCCTGTTGTAGATATATCTTGGCACGTGTGTAGGATATGTTTGTTTTAAATGTGGGTAAATATTCTTAATAGAGAATGTTAATCCACACTTCCACCAATAGGATCTAAAAGTGTCTGTTTTCTTGCATCTTCACCAACACTGACTTTTATCAAGATTTGGAATTTTTTCAGGACAATCATTCTACATTCCCTTAGTTGATTTACACTCCCACTCTCATACACAGTCATGCCATGCATTCTCTTCCTGAACATGATGTTCACTCGCAACTTTCATCAGAGTAGTAAATACTAGATTTAAATCCATATGAAATTGTTAGATAAATTTGATATGCCCATCACATGGAAATAGTTTGCAGCCATTACAATGAAGGAGAAATGGGTGAAATTTGGTGGTGTCTGTATGGTTTTGAGTTATTTTTCTTTAATTATGAATAAGGTTGAACATATTTTGTGGCCAGTATGTATTACCATTTATATTTCTTTCATTTATGAACTCTGTCTATATTGCCTTTGTCCACTTTAATCAATTATTTTCTCTCTTTTTGATTTGTAAGAGTTTGTGTGTATAATGAGGAAATTAGTCCTCTGTTATATTTATTTGTGTGTTATTAAAAAAAATTATTGTCTAGCTACTACATTGCGGGTGCTGGAGATAGAGCAATGAACAAAATAGGTAAAATCCTCACTGTCATGTAACTTACATTTATTAGGAAAAGACAGAAAATAAATAAGGTAATAATCAAAATAGGTAGTATGTAACATGGGGGGAGATATGGTGAAAGCTTGGCCCTTCTGATTGCTTCTGTCTCTCAGCGAGAGAGGAAGCAACATGATTTGCTGAAGGTGAAGGTCAGGGAGAAGATGGTGGAGGTTTGAGGAGAGAAGAGAATACATGGCATGATTGTGTATGACAGTAGAAGAGTAAGTCAACTAAGGAAGTGTAGAATGATTGTTCTGAAACACCAAGGACCCACGTGAGGTTATTAGTCATGAGTTAATGTGAGACCAGTCCCCAGGGTTGAGGGTACTTTGTTTGGTTGGTTTTGTTTTTTGCAGCCAAATTAAACTGTACAGCTACACACGGGGTTAGCAGAAGGATTTAACTGAGCTTGGGATTTGCCAGCTGTATTCATTTGTTAGGGCCGCCATAAGAAAATAACACAGACTGGATGGCTTAAACAACAGAAATGTTATTTTCTCACAGTTCTGGAGGCCAGAATTCAAAGATCAAGGTGCCACCAGCATTGGTTTTTCCTGAGTCCTGTCTCCTTGGCTTGTATATGGCTGTTTACTCACTGGGTCCTCACATGGCCTTTTCTCTGTGTGTCTCTTCCTGGTCTCATAAGGACACCAATCATATTGGATTAGGGTCCCATTCTCATTACCCCATCTCATCTTAATAACCTTTTTAAAGGCCCTATCTCCAAAAAAAGAAGTCATGCTGGGGGTTAAAGCTTCACCATATAAATTTTGGTGGTGGTAGAGGAGACTTGAGTAAGTCCATGACACCAGATGACTTTGAAGAAGCAAGAGAGAGTAGGTAAGTTGAAGCCCAGTGCCAAGGAGTGATTGAAATTATGGAGGCTGGGATTTAAGGTAAGTAAGGAAATGAAATATTCAAGGTGAGTGAGAGACAGTAGTTTTAATGCTTTTCCTTATCTCTATGTTAAGGGTCAAATAATTGTTCACTAGAGAGAATTAGCTGGAAACATAGGAGTGGGTGATTGGAGAACAGAATGCTTGCTGTTGAATTGTAAAGGGATGGCAGTTATTGGTAATAACAGTGTTTGACCATGGGAGAGTCAGTGGCTAAGACAAGGTGAGGGACAAGAACATTGGGAGGAAAGAGGTCAAAGAACCCAGATGCCAGGTTGTTACAAGGATCATCTCTGCATGCATTTAAACCATGAAGAGTGATGAGAGGAATAGTATTGAAAAGAAGGAAGTGGACCAGGACCTCAAGAATCTTTAATAAATGGAGGGAAGTGGCCTGGGACAGCTGGTGACTGTAATTGAAGAGTGTTGTTCTTATGACATGGTGCTGAGCTTGGGGGCTGATGGCGCAGTCAAGGTAATGAAAAGGGGGAGAACACGTACCTGGTTTCCAGGTCTAGAGATTAAGTGGGGAAGGAGAAAAAATAGAGGCCCCTGGACTGGGATTTGAGGAAGCAATGTCCTCAGAAGCAGCCAAGTTGCAGTAAGAGCAGAAAGTGGATGGAAATGTCCAGAGAAGAAGTTAGACATAGTGGGGTTCTGCTGTGAACTCAGGGTACAGGTGAATGGTTTTAGAAATTAGAGATGGGTGAGGCGTGGGGTCAGAAATGAGATGTATGGACCAAATGGGAGTAAGAATTCAAGTAACGAGGAGAATCTGGGTTTATTGAGGCAATTGATACAAACAGATAAAAGTCACGATGGAGATTAGCATGGATGATCTCAAGGAAGACACTGGAGGGTGGAGAGGAGGGTTTTAGGAGACTGAAGTTAGTAGAAGAGGGAGCTTCGACATGAGCAATGTTTTGGGTTGGCTTTTAAACTCCTGCTGATGGAGATGTAGAGGCCAGATGTGAGGTGGACTATGTGTTGCAAATTCTTTTTTTCTCAGATTGTCTTTTGACTTTATTAAGACATATTTATATTATATATTAATACATATTTACAAGGTTTTACTTTTTAAAAAACATTTGAGACAGTGTCTTGCTCTGTTGCCCAGACTGGAGTACGGTGGTGTGAACACGGCTCACTGCAGCTTCAAACTGCCAGGTTCTAGCGATCCTCCCAACTCTTGGCTCCCTGAGTAGCTGGGAATATAGGTGTGCACCACCAGGTCTGGTTAATTTTTTTGTATTTCTTATAGAGACAGGGTTTCACTATGTTTCTCAGGCTGGTCTCGAACTCCTAGACTCAAGTGATCTGTCCGTCTTGGTCTCCCAAAGTGCTGGGATTAAAGGAATGAACCACCATGCCCAGCCACCATTTTTGCTTTTTATAGTGTAAAACTTACCAATGTTTTTTCTTTATGGCTTTTAGGTATATTTTATGCTTAGGAATTTCTTCCCTAATCCAAAATTATAACTACTTTTTAAAAAAATAAAAACATTTTTAGATGATTTGTTTTAGTATTTTTATTTTCCATCTGGAGTCTATTTTGGATAAATGAGCATGCAGGAATCTAAATCTTTTATTTATTTATTTTTTTACACGGCCAGCTTAATGCTCCAACACCATGTTTTGAAAAATCCTAAGTTGCCCTTTGAATTTTTATTTATCATGAATTCACCTCTTTCCCTCTCCATTACTAACCAGTCTTGCACTAAGATTTTCAGTTCACAGCCTTATTTAAAGTTTCTGTGCTCTACGCCTCTGTCTCTCTGTTTATAATAAAAATCTGACAGCAAATGTCTTTTACATTTAAAATCCAGATGTATCCTTGAACCTTAGGCATTTAGGAGGGTTTGGTTGTACCTGATACTGGGGCATTTGTGGTAATCCTGCCATTTGTGCTTTGGAAGCAAAGACGGTAAAATAACCCCTGAAGGAAAACCCTCTCAGTCAGTATTCTCTTTCCTAATGACTTTATTTTGATCAATATACTTTCTCCAGAAGAATGTTAGAATGCAGAGCCATGGGAAAATGGGAATATGATATTCATCAGTCTATTTACTGAATAGCAACTCCAACAGATGTTTACACTGCAAAATCCTATTGGAGTTATTTTTAGATTCAACCAGGAAGCCATCCAGATCAAGTAACATTGCTCTGCTGCCAAGCCTTTTGTTTTTTGTTTGTCTCTTATGTTTAGAGTTCCTCTGCTTCTCAAGTCCTTAAGGACCTCCTTAAACTTACATGACTTTTGATTCTGAAAAAGAGGATGGAACACCAAGCAGCATTGCCCTAGAGAAAAGAGTAATAGGCCTGCCTCATTGACACTAGCCATCCACCCTGTCAGGCAGGAGCTGTGCTCTCCGTTCCCTTCCCACGCTCTCGTTCACCCTTCATGTTCTGCATTTTCACTGTGGTCTTCCTGAGTCCAGCAGGAAGACCCTTCTGATGTGTGGTCCAGATGGCCTTTCTGATTCCCTTTCCAACATGCAAATGAGAACATGCTTAAAAAGTTCTCATGACTCCTCACTGGCTGCAGAATGAAGCCTAAGCCCTGCAGCCTGGTAGGCTAGATTCTTAACACTCTGACACTAACCTACATTCTAGCTAGCTCTCCTACCATTCTTTTCCATGGACCCTCCCATTTATTTCTACCTGGCCACATGTTGTCACATCTCAAGCCTTGTTTACTGAGTTCCCCGTTCCTGTACTACAATCCCTTGCACCCCTGAATTGTAAAGGGTTATAATGCAGGAATGCCCCCTTCCACCTCCCAAACCAGGGAACAGATCCTGTAAGGTTCATCTAAAGAGAGCCTTCTCTACTCCCTCAGGCAGAATCCATCTCTTCCTCATTAGTACTTAGTTTATATCATGATTAAAACAGAGCATGCCATTTCTTTGAGAGTTGATTAGGACACTAGCTTTACTGCTATTGTGGGGTTGTTTCAGTCACAGAAACGTAGCTAAACCTTTTGTATCCAGCATAGTTGCATTGTGGTGAGCATTTTACATGTATTCTCCCACTTTATCTTTCAAACAGTCTTACGAGCCAGGCATTTTTATAGTCTTCATTTTCAAATGAGATGATTGAGACTTAAAAAGATTAAATAACTAACTTGCACACAGATTTATAGTCAATCAGTATATTCAGTACCTGGAACTCAATGCCTTTGTCTGACTTCAAAGCCTGTGGATGAGTAAAAGAACCAGTCCATGTGCTGCATGCAACTTGGTGACTTCTCCCAAAGAGAAATTTCCTTGTGCAGAAGTCCCACGTGGTGTTGAGGGCTGCTTACAGTCTGTGTGACCTTGGGCAAGTTACCGAATGTCTCTGAGTCTTTGGGTGTACATCTGTAAAACTAAGATAATGAGCTGCTTAACTACCTCACGGGGCTTTGGAGAGGATTAAATGAAATGATGTATGCAAAATACATAAAGGCTGGCAGAATAAATCAGTAACAGACCCCTTCTCTTCCCTTTTCCCTCACTGCCTATTCTACAAATGCAACAAACTCCTACATGGCCTATCCGGTTGCCTTGACCAGAGAGGAAACCACACAGAGGCTGTGGAGATAAATAACCAATGGAATGATGGGTTTCGGCAGAATTAACCATAGCTCATGCTGCTTCCATGCAGGTCCTAAATGAATAATGATCTGAAATATACCATACCACTGTTTTTAACTTCCATAGTCATTTTGGGGAAAGAAATGGCCTCATAGAATCCTATAAAAAAGGAGAGATAACTAGAAATTATCTCTTGCTTGTCCTAAAGGGACTATCTCTTCTTGCCACAATATCTCAGAGTTTGGTCACTGGCTTTCAAAATCAAAAGAACAACAATACTTTAGAGATTTTTTTTTAAATGACATTGCTCATACTCTTTTATCAAATAACTTTGATGGTCTCTGCTTCAGTAATACAATTGCAGATCCCATGACTGCTGAGAAGGTGGGTAAGAAAAACTGTGCCAACACTTTTAGGGGTGTGGCTTTATAGAACTTTGGGGGTATCTTTATTTTACTCAACTTTCAGATATCCAGTTTATGCTTGGCATCTCCTACATGTGAAGGGTTACAGGGTGAAGTTGAGAGCCGGTCCCTGGACCTTTCCAAACTCCTCTAGTCCAGTGGCAGAGGCAAAGAGACAAACCACAGCAATGAATGCAGAGGGGTTGGTGATTTGAGATAGGTCAACACAGTGTCAGGGGAGTACAAGAAGAAATCTCTAGCTCATCTGGAAGTCAGATGGGAAGGTGGGGTGGTCAGGAGCTGCTCAGAGAAGGTATACCAGGGTCTATGTCTCAGAACAAGAGGATTTAGCCAGCGTAAGAAGGAGGAAATAATCTTATTCCAAGAGTCAAACCTGGTCTTAGAAATGGTAACAAACCTTTACCAAGCACTTAATCCTATTATGAGTTTCGCAGACAGCGTTTAATTTAATCTTCACACTAATCTTGTGGGGTAGGTATTTTAGAAACACTGAAATATAGCGATGTTGAACAATACTTCTAATGTTCCATTGCTGGTCCATGAAGAGGTTGAGATTTAAATCCAAAAGAGACTAAAATGTTTGGTCTTTTCTGTTGCACCAAACTGCTTTTACATAGTTCCCAGTAATATCTGCAGTCACCGCAGGACAATTATATTTATGACACTAACATCATAATATCTTAAAATTGGATTGAGGTGTAATTCATATATGTTTATTTTAAAAGAACAAGAAAGGAACCTTTCTATGTGTGGTCATAGGTTGCAGTGATATAAATGGGATTAATGAGAATATGATTATTTTGGCAAAAGCATGTAAGGATTAGGCCTTTAAAAAAAATGCAAAGCAGAGCCAGGCAAAGTGGTTCACATCTGTAATCCCAGGACTTTGGGAGGCTGGGATAGGCAGATTGCTTGAACTTAATCAAGAGTTCAAGACTAATGTGGGCAGCAAAGCAAGACTCTGTTTCTACAAAAAAGTTAAAATTGAGCCAGGTATGGTGGCATGCGCCTGTAGACCCAGCTACTTAGGAGACTGAGGAGGGAGGATCGCTTAAGCACAGGAGTTTGAAGCTGCAGTGAACTATGTCATGTCACTGCAATCCAGCCTAGGCAACAAAGTGAAACCCCATCTCAAAAAAAAAAAAAAAAAAATTCAAAGCATATGCCATTTTTAGAAGTGAGTTTGTTATTCCAATTCTGAATCCACTGTTGTGAATCTAAATCAAATTAAACATATTAGTGTGTATGTGCACTTAAATTAAAATTTCAATGAAGTATGAGAAATTGGAATAAGATTCATGAGAATCTTTTTTCTTTTTTCTGTCATGTCACTTGAATCTCATGACACCCCTGTGACTGTACCTGTTCCCTCTTGACAAGGCAGGTAGCATTCTCCCCTTATAGATGAAGAAATCATGAGGTTATGTCGCTTACTCAAAGTCTTAGCTTAGGGTAGCAGCAAAGATATCACAGCACAGGACTTTCAGAAGCCAAAGGAAATAGAACACTTACATTTATATGCCAGGGACTGTAGATGGAATTTTTATGATAGATATTTAATTCTTATAATAACCTTAGGAAGTAGGTGTTCCCCCCACTTTTAGAAATGACAAAACTGGCTGAGCAAGGTGGCTCACGCCTGTAATCCTAGCACTTTGGGAGGGTGAGGCAGGTGTATTGCCTGAACTCAGGTGTTTGAGAACAGCCTGGGCAACATGGTGAAACCCTGTCTCTACTAAAAATAGAAAAAATTAACCAGGTGTGGCAGCATGTGCCTGTAACCCCAGATACTTGGGAGTGTGAGGCAGGAGAATTGCAAGAACAGTGGAAGCAGAGGTTGTAGTGAGCCGAGATCGCACCACTAGACTGCACTCCAGCTTGGGAGACAGAGTGAGACTCCATCTCTTAAAAAAAAGAAATGAGAAAACTGCAATGAACATACGTATGTATTTACCTTTATGACAGAATGATTTATATATACCAAGTAATGGGATTGCTGGGTCAAATGGTATTTCCAGTTTGAAATCTTTGAGGAATCGCCACACTGTCTTCAACAATTTCACAGTAGCAAAGACATGGAATCAACCCAAATGCCCATCAGTGACAATCTGTGTAAAGAAAATGTGGTACATATACACCATGGAATACCATGCAGCCATAAAAAGGAACAAGATGGTGTCCTTTGCAGGGACATGGATGGAGCTGGAAGCCACTATCCTCAGCAAACTAACACAAGAACAGAAAACCAAACACCACGTGTTCTCACTTATAAGTGAGAACTGAACAATGAGAACACATGGACACAGGGAGGGGAGAAACACACTGGGGTCTGTTGCGGGAGGGTGGGAATGGGGAGAGCATTAGGGAAAAGAGCTAATGCATACTGGGCTTAATACCTAGGTGATGAGTTGATAGGTGAAGCAAACCACCATGGCACACATTTACCTATGCAACAAACCTGCGCATCCTGGCATGTGTACCCTGGAATTTAAAAAAATAAAATAATTTTTTAAAAAAGAAAGGAGAAAACTGAAGTTCAGAGATGAAATAAGACCAACTTAAAGGGTTGTAAAGGGACTGAGCTGGGATTTGAACCTGGTTTTCCAAAGCTGCATATCTGTTCTTCTTTCTCCAGCTGTGTACATTTTTCACAGCTGTATTCCAAAGTGAGCACAGTACCTGTCACATTGAAGGTACTCAGTTATTTTGTGAAATAGTCATAGTGATAAATAGAGTGTGTACATTAGTGACTAACAAGGCAGGGTGGCAGAAAGAAGAGTATCTGATACATTCTAAGTCTCATATCAAAGAAATGCATATCATGTCAAGGAAATTCTGTGGTGTTTTGTGTTGAAGAGGTTTTCCCTTTCTGCTTTCCTTTCTATTTAGTGAAGGACTATTGTCCAATAATAGAGGTAGAAGTCCAGGCCATGGGAGTGAAATGCTGCCCAACAAAAGCTTATTTGGCAAAAAGAAGTAGAGGAAATGTTACTAAAAATCTTTCTGAGTCCTTTTCTCTGGGTCTATAAGCAAAACATTGTATGATGTGCTTCTCTGGGCCCCCAGCCACCTTGTTTATGGAATCACTGAGTCCTATCCTTACTCTAAAGTCCTTACCCAAAACACCTTTGCCCTTTGTCTGACCTTGAAAGCAATGTAGGGCCTCTCCAATGAATGTCTTAGGTTACAGCCCAAATGCAAAATGCCTTTCCTTATTTATTTACTTATTTATTTAGGATGCCATTTCTCATAGATGACTGTCTGCTAATGCATACTATTAGCTTCAATTGGATTGGATTCTCAGTTATGCCATAAGTATTGATTAAATAGCTCTTATGCATAAGGGAAGATGTTGTTAACTTCCCTTTAGATGGCAGAGAAATCCTGTTGTCATATGAAGTTCCCCTAACTGAGTTCTAATCCTGCCTCTAATATCAATGACTATAGAATCTGGGCTACTGAGCATCTTACTTTGAACATCTGTAAAATTCACATATTCAATGGATCTTGGCTTGTGGCCTAACTGTGCCTTAGTGGATATTTGGGGATCTGTGGGACTGTACAGGATCATTAAAAGGACTGCGGGTTGCTATTGGCATTTAGTGCCTGGGACCAGGGATGATAATGCCATGCATTAAGGGATCCAGTCCCCCAACACAAGAACATCTTCTGACCAAGATTGTAACTATGTCTCTGCTGAGAAACACTAATTAAAATCATCCCCATCTTCAGTGTTCCTTAATTTCAGAACAGCGTCTGAGAGGCAAATTATAGTTCTGTTAACTTTGACAAAGTCAAGAAGCAATGTTAAATGTAGGCAAGCCACTGGCACGATGCCTTCCAAGGAGCAAGAACAAATAAATGGGAGTATTAAATACTGGTGGTCTTTGCAATGCATGCTGGCAAAGAAGTGGCTAAACTACCATTCATTTTGTAGTACATTTTCTATTAATTATCTTAGATAGTTTGTAAAGCAATAGCTTGAATGCCACATGGAATATTAATTCTGCTAATGAATTCAGTGACTGTGTTTTCCCTGGCTTGTCACCCTAAGCTTATCTTCATATCACTTTAGTTCACATGAAAGAGCTGTAGACTTGGTAAACTTGCCTTCATACCACTGAATTTCTTTTGTTACAGGAGAGCTATATGCTCCAGACTTACTGCTGCCTAATGATTTTATTTTGCCATTAAAGCTAATTGTCAATAAGGATAATGAAAATAACTCCCAGACATTTTAGTAATTTGCAATATCATGAGCCTTGCTGAGCCTGGTGATGGCATGATGCTGGCTGGCAGTACCATCCCGGGCCAGCTCTGTTGCTGTTCACAAGCTATCCCCTCTGGAACAGGTCCATTTGTAGCCCTCTGTGCCTGGTGAGATTATAGGGTTCCAAAGCTGTTCTCAGACGATACAATATATTTTTAAAACATTGACATATGCAAAAATGTTGTTATTGACCAAATCAGTGTTTCAATATTTTTCTCCCATGTCACACAGTTCGAGCATATTTAAACCAACCGGCTCTTCCCACATTTGGGAGGGGGTTGAGGAGTGTTATTTCAGGAGTTTTGTTTTCCCCAGTTTTTAGAACTACCTGGCCTCATTTCCTTATTTTCTCTGGACCCAGATATCCATTAGCATCACTGTATTAGGTTTGAGCCATGTGTGGTGGACTCCCTTACCCCAACTAAACCTGGATTTTGTTTTGAGCAGCCATAAGTGCAGCTGCAGGTGATGATGGATGGTGATTGGTCATGATCAGTTATGACAAACCTGTTCCCTCATTTTCCAGCCTCTCTTGCAGAGAAAATTCGCTGTGTTAACTAGCTCTGGGTAATGAGACCTTGAAACCTAAAGGGAATCCTTCTGGAGGGATTTCTGAGAATGCTTCCTTTATCTGAAAAAACAAAACAAACTAAAGGAGGGAACAGATGAGGCTTTGCCTTTCCCCCTGAGTGTGAACATAATGCTTGAAGATGCAGCAGCCATTTTGTGACAAGCAGGTGGAGCAGAATAATATAAATAGCCTCATTCCTTGATGGCATCTTTCAGCACCTGTCTTGACTACGTATCCAACTCAGGACTCCTTAGAATGTGAAAAAAATCAACACCTATTTGTCTAAATCATTATAGTAAAATATTCTTTTATTCACAAATATAAACCTTATTGATATACCATGTTTTATGCTCAGCTGAAGATAGAATTGTGAGGATCTTGGAAATTTGGGGATGAGAATGCTGCTGACAGCAGTATAGTAGTGATGTTAACTTTAACATTTTAAAACTTTTGTAGGTAAAACATTCCATCCTTCTCCAGCTGATGGAGACTTGGGTGCATCAAGCATGTTAGGGTAAAGTAGGGACTTTTTCATTGCCCCAGATGTGCTTCAAGAAGCAAAACCAACTGTTATGTGATGAGAATGTGCAAATGTCAGGATTGGACATCTCCAAGCTATTGCTTCCATAAGAAAATGGCACAACTGGGAGAAGGAAGGAAAACATATGTTTGATGGATTTAATTTAATTCAGTTAACATACGGGGATCCAGTTGCGAGTTGAGTGGTATGTATGTCATATTATTCAAATAACTAGAGAGGGTTATAATGGTGCTTCCCAGTGGAAATAATTTACATTTTTATTCTTGGGTTTCAAAGTATACTGGAAAAAGCAGTGGACTGAGAGTCAACATTTCTGAATCCTATTTTTAACTCACAATTTTACTTAGTCTCTCTGAGTGTCAGTTTCTTAACCACAAAATGTGGATAATAACTCATGTCTTGTCTACAGAATTGCTATAGAAATCAAGGGAGATGAAATGTATGAAATTCCATTTTAAAGTGTATTTACTATGCAAATGTAAGATACCGTCAACATCAACATAACCATATCATTCCAAATTTTACAAAACAGATGTGATCATTATTGCCATTTTAACAATTTGACTTTGAAGACAACCTTTGGTTTATTTCCACTGAGGTAAGCCTGTTCCAGGGCAGGTAATCTACCACAAGATGGATGTTGATACTTTGTGATTTAATATCCTGACTTTCCATGCACATGGCTAATGGAGATAACCATTGGTATGTTTCTGCAGTGTATTGTATCAAAGAAAAGCAATCCCTAGTATCTCTAATTTCAAGTCTATTAATTAAGGTGTTATGGCAGAGAATGCCACTTAAATAGAATGTATGATTTAAGAAAGGATTAAGGAAATATAAACAACAAGATATGTTTATTTGTGCCAAAGGCTTTTATGTGAGAAAATATTCTCTGTTCTTTTTTAAATTTTTCTTTATTTGATTATTTATTTATTTATTTGTGCAGTCTGAGTCTCACTGTGTTTCCTAGGCTGGTCTTGAACTCCTGGCCTCAAGTGATCCTCCAGTCTTGGCCTGCCAAAGTGCTGGGATTACAGGCATGAGCCAACACACCTGGCCCCTCTTTATTCTTGTTATGGTAGTTTCCCTTGTCCACAGAGGACATGTTCCAAGATCCCTCGTGGGTGCCTGAAACCTTGTATAGTACTGAGCTCTATATAGACTGTTTTTTCCTATAAACACGTATCTGTGCTAAAGTTTAATTTATAAATTGGGCACAGTAAGAGATTAACAGTAATAATGAATAATATAACAGAAAAATTATAACAATATACTGTAATAAAATTTTGTGACTGTCATCTCCTCTCTCAAATACCTTATTATACTATATTCACCATTCTTATGATCTGTCAATCTGATCACCAAGATGGTGACAAATGGATAATCCATGTCTATAGCATGGATCCACTGGACAAAGGGAAGACTCATGTTCTGAGTGGTACGGGCCCATGCAGTGTGAGATTTCATCACAGTACTAACAACATTGTGCAGTTTAAAACTGATGAATTATTTTGGGGATTTTCCATTTAATATTTCTGATGGCTGTTGTCCTTGGGTCACTGAAACCATGGAAAGTGAAGTCTTGGATAAGAGAGGCCTACTGTATGGAAAAAGAAGACATATAAACAGAGAGAGAGAGAGAGAAGAAAGTTACAATCCCACCCATCCTTAGTAAACATCCCCAATATCTTAATGTAAGTTCCAGCATTCCAGGTGCCTTCCATGTCCCCGGGCCTCTGGAGCTTCTGTGCAAGAGTTTTTGTGCTTTGGGCTGTGTGGTTCTGCAACCCTGGCCATTGCTGGAAATCAAGTGTCTATGTCGATCTCAAAGGCAGAAATACCCAGATTGGACACCAGGAAACTAGAGGTCTTTTTGAAATGATTTGGTGTGAGAAGACTAACCAGAAAGGGTGCTCTGTCCTGAGTGATTTGGTTCCTTCTTTTTGAGCTAGGACAGGAGAAAAACAAAGCTAGATGTGAATAGTGGAGAAGTACAGAGGTAAAGAAATTCAGAGAGGAAGCAGCGAGCCAAGGCCATGGGGCAGTAGGAGTGGCGAGTAAGCAGAAACCATGGGTTAGAGAGCAGCCAGAGAGGCGTGTGTAGTCATTTGGCAGTGGCTGAAGTAAGGGAAAGACCAAAAAGAACTGCATCCTGTAGGCAATAGAATAAAGCAGGGAGCTCTAAGGTGATGACAGGGCAAGCTGTCACATGGCCATCTATTTCTGGTTTGCCAGACGGGAGCATTGAGCCACTGCTGTGTTCTGAACAGGATGAGGTCACTGCAGTTCCATAAAGCCTGAATGCACCTCATTCAAAGTTTCCTTTTCATTCTTCCACTTGTATTTTTTCTTGTATGTCATCTAATATAACCTAAACCTACCTCTGTTCCAATCATACCCTTCAAAACATGAATACAGTGTCCTTTAGATATACATGTATAAATGGATACATGTATACATGTATAGATGCACCTATTTTATTTGTTAGTATTAAATGGGAACATTCATTTGTCCTGTTTGGTAATATTTCCTCCTTACATATGAGTGTATCATAAATATCTTTCCATATTAATGAATATACCTTTATCATTTTAAATTGTGTATTGGAGACTTGCAGAAAACTTCCCCTTCTGTGGCCTGCATACAGAGAAATTACAGGTAAGATAATAATAAGATATTAAAATGAGCTGTGCTCCAAAATAGGAAAGGGAATCATCATGAACAGAAACGGAGGGATCCCAAAGCATTTTTATTTTAAGTAGCAGTGAGGAGAGGCTGAAACTTTGTGGTTCAATGGGAACCAGATATCTACACCATTCATTAAGGGAAACCATGCCTAGGGAGGCTTGTGAGATTGAAAGGTGAGACCTTGCTTCATGCTAGAGAACAGAGGCAGAAAAATAGCCTGAGGAAGCAATTGCCAGGGGCCAGGAGAATAAACAGATTCTCTCTCAAGCTGGGAACCAGATTCCTTTGACTTTAGGTCTGAGGCTGTGTTAGATGCTCCTACTACTCAGGAAACCACAAAGATCTTAGTAGCTCTGTGCCAGGAACTGGGGTCAAAGACCCAATATTAGAACAGAAGATTCTTCCAGTGCCCCCTTCTAGGGTTCTAGAAACTTTATGTGAGGAACCAGGGGCAGAGATCAGATGTATATTGTTGTGATTTTTCCTCTAATTTCAGTCTGAGGTCTCTCTTTGGAAAGTGACTATAAACTCTATCCCTGCCCTGATTGGAATCCAAGGAGTTTGGTCATGGATGTTTATGGTGTGCCTTTCATGGAATAATTCTTTATCCTGGTGGATGGCTTAATGTCTAAGTGTCCAACCTGTGACTAGGTGTCCCTCTCACAGGAAACTTGTTTATATTGGCAGATCCCCTTGTGGTTCTCCTCTGACTTGTGTCCAATTTATTCTTACCAAGGTAGCCACTTTCTAGGAGACCCCTGACTGGGAAAGAAGTCAAGTTTATGCGTGCTGGTCAGGTGAGACAAAGGAAGCAGCATAATAAGTCACAGGACGTAACAGAAGCAGTGTGTTACTTACAGACCCATGAGAGAAGAAGGATGCTGCTGAAAGACAAGCAGAAGATTGCAGAGGGATGGACAGGAGGAGACTCAGGGTGGGAGTGCTTGGGGGAGGGACCAGGCATCATGCTCAACCAGCAGGTGGCAGGGGAGAGAGAGAGAGAGAGAGAGAGAGAGAGAGAGTGAGAGAAAACAAACCTATGTGCCAAGTCTTTATTGGGGTCCAGGGCTTTACCCAAGTAGTTTTCCTGTGGGAAATTCTAATTGGTGGGTTTAGAGAAAGTGGACATGAGTCTGTAAGGACCATACTGTGACTTCGGACTTAGGAGTGATCACTGTAGCATTATCTTCATGGTCTACGAGGTTGTGGGGTCATTGGGATGAGTCCAGTGTGTTGTATCTATATGTGCCTTAGGGAGATGGTTGCCAGGCAGTATAGAACAGATACCTGGATTGACCACATGATCTATCCTATATCATGTTCCATGTGCACTTCAGAAGAATGTGTATTCTGCCGCTTCTGAGTAGAATCTTCTGTGTTTGTCTGTTAGGTCCATTTGGTCTAAAGTGTCATTCATGTCCTCTATTACCTCATTCATCTTCTGTCTGTAAGTTTCATCCAATATTGAAAATGGAGCATTGAAATCTCCTGTTATTATTGTGAGGCTGTCTATTTCTCCCTTCAGTTCCGCCAATGTTTGCCTCATATATTTGGGTATTCTGATGCTGAGTCCATATTGATTTATTATTAACTTCCTAGTGAATTTATCCTTTTATCGTTAAATAATATCCTAATTTTTCTGTGATAATTTTTAATTTAAAGTTGCTTTTGTCTGATATAAGTGTGTCTACACTGCTCTTTGGTTGCCATTTGCATAGAACATCTTTTCCAGCCTTTCACTTCAGCCTATGTGTGTTCTTAAATCTACAGTGAATCTTTCACAGACAATTCCAGTGCTCCAGGTGCCTGCCTTGCACCCAGGCCTCTGGAGTTTCTGTGCAAGAGTTTTTGTGCTTGGGGTCATGTGGTTCTGCAACCCTGGCCATTGCTGGGAACCAGGTGTCTGTGACTGTCTCAAAGGCAGGAATATATAGCATATAGTTGGATCTTGTTTGTTTTATTAAAAATTTATTTAGCCATGATGTATGTCTTTTGATTGACAAGTTTAATCCATTTACATTTAAATGTATTACTTGTATGTAGGGACTGTCTATTGTCATTTTATTAATTATTTTCTGTCTTGTAGCTTTTTTCATCTTTTCCTCTCTTACTGTATTCCTTTGTATGTTGATTTTTTTTGTAGTGACATGCTTTGTTTCCTTTCTCATTTTCCTTGTTATCTTCTATAGGTATTTTATTTGCAGTTACTATGAAACTTACATAAAACATTTTACAACAATCAATTTTAAGCTGGTAACAGCTTAAGTTGTATACCAACAAAAACTACTTTTTTACTTCTCTTTAGTTCTGTACTTTGCTATTAAAATCACAAATGACAACTTTTAGGATTGTGTATCGTTTAACATGTTTGTATAGTTATAGTTATTTTTTATATTTTTGTCTTTCAACTTCTTTTTTTTTCGCCCCCCCGAGATGGAGTCTAGCTCTGTTGCCCAGGCTGGAGTGCAGTGATGTGATCTTGGCTCACTGCAGCCTCTGCTTTCCAGGTTCAAGCGATTCTCCTGCCTCAGCCTCCCTAGTAGCTGGATTACAGCCTCCCTAGTAGCTGGATTACAGGTGTCCACCACCACACCCAGTTAATTTTTGTATTTTTAGAAGAGATGGGGTTTCACCATCTTAGCCATGATGGTCTTGATCTCTTGAGCTTGTGATCTGCCCGCCTTGGCCTCCCAAAGTGCTGAGATTATAAGCATGAACCACTTCACCCAGCCTTTGTATTTCAACTTCTACACCAGAATTAAAAGTGATTTGTATACAACCGTTACAATATGAAAGTGTTCTGTATTTATGTACATTAACTTTTACCAGTTATGCTTTATACTTCCATATGATTTTATGTTGCTGTCTGGCTTCCTATCATTTCAAGTTGAACAACTTTCTTTAGCCTTTCTTGTAAGGCAGATCTAGTGTTAATGAACTCTCTCAGGTGGGAAAGTCCTTATTTCTCCTTCAATTTTGAAGGGTAGTTTTGTCATCCTCTTTAGAATTGGTAATACAAAACTAGTATTGTTGGTTTGCAGGGTTTTTTTTTTTTTTCAGCCCTTTGAGTATACACCCCACTGCCTTCTGGCCTGCAAGGTTTCTATTGAGAAATTTGCCAATAGTTTTAAGTATGTGCCCTTGTTCATGATGAATCACTTTTCTCTTGCTGCTTTCAAAATTTTGTCTTTGATTTTTGACAATTTGACCATAATGTTTCTTCATGTTGACTTCTTTGGGATCATCCTAGTTGAAGGGCTTCTGAGATCTGGATGTCAATTTCCTTTCCCAGATTTGAAATTGTCATCTATTTTTCTTAGATGAGCTTTCTGCTTCTTTCTTTCTTCCTCTTCTGCCACTTCCATTATGCACATATTGGTTCTTCTGATGGAGTCAATAAATTCCTTAGGGAATTTTATTCTGATAAATTTACTTTTTTAAATTTTGCTTTTCTTTTTGCTCCTTTGATTAGATCATTTCAAGTGACTTGTCTTTGAGCTCCCTGATTTTTTTCTTCTCCTTGATCAAGTCTGCTGTTGAGCCTCTCTAGGGAATTTTTAGATTCAGTTATTCTATTTTCTAGCTCAAAAATTTGTTTGATTCTTTTAAATATTTTCTACCTTTGTGTTAATGTTCTCATTTTGTTTATGCACCATTTTCTGGAGTTAATTGAGCTTCTTTATGGTGGCTCTTTTAAATTCATTGTAAGGTAATTCACATCTTCATTTCTTTTTTTTTTTTTTTTTTTTTGAGACAGAGTCTCGATCTGTTGCCAGGCACCAGGGTGGAGTGCAGTGGCGCGATCTCGGCTCACTGCAACCTCCGCCTCCCAGGTTCAAGCAATTCTCCTGCCTCAGCCTCCCGAGTAGCTGGGACTACAGGCACGCGCCACCATGCCCAGCTAATTTTTGTATTTTTTAGTAGAGACGGGGTCTCACCATGTTGGCCAGGATGGTCTTGAACTCTTGACTTCATGATCCACCTGCCTCGGCCTCCCAAAGTGCTGGGATTACAGGCATGAGCCATGGCGCCCGGCCGTACATCTTCATTTCTTTGTCAATTTCTGGAGACCAGTTTTGTTTCTTTGATTGGGCCATGCTTTCCTATTTTGTTATATGCCTTGAAACAGCCACCTCTCCCAGTCTTTATGAACTGGCTTCATACAGAGAAAGACCTTTACCAATCAGCCTAGCTAGAGACTTTAGGAGCCTCTCACACCTTCTCTATACGTTTGTCTTCTCTGTCTCTGTGCATGTATATTCCCAGTTAAAAGGATTTTCTGTTTTCTTTTTTAGGAGCTCGCAATCTCTTACTCTCTCTGGTCAAAGGCTTCCATATTGAAGTTTCTCTGAAACTGGAACTTCCACAAGGCTCCCAACTCAATTGTAATCAATTTCCAGGCTTCTAGAGTGTGCTAGTTCCTGTCAGAGCTTTGAGTCAGATGAGACAGAAACCAGCCTCTGGGAAAACCCCTGGAAAAGCAGGAACACTATTTATGCATTTCAACGCTTTCCTTGCTCAGGGAGAAGCCAGCAGTTGGTAGGTTTTTCCTGCTCATTTCATGCTGACATGGGGGAAGGGACTATGTCAATTGAGTACATGCTAGTCCAAACTTCACATTTGTTTTTTGTTTGTTTGTTTGTTCTTTGAGACAGGGTCTTGCTCTGTCACCCAGGCTGGAGTGTAGTTGCTCATTGCAACCTCTGCCACCTGGGTTCAAGCAATTCTCCTGCCTCAGCCTCCCAAGTAGCTGGGATTACAGGTGTGTGGCACCACACCCAGCTAATTTTTGTATTTTTAGTAGAGAGGGGATTTCACCATGTTGGCCAGGCTGGTGTCAAACTCCTGACCTCAAGTGGTCCGCCCGGCTCGACCTCCCAAAGTGCTGGGATTACGGGGGTAAGACACTGGGCCTGGCCCACGTTTGTTCCCAGTGCCCTTCTGGCTCTCTCTCATATCAATGCTTAGACTCAGGCAAGATAGAAATCAGTTTCTTGGGCAACCCCCCAAAAGTCTGCATGTTGGATATATGTTTCAGTCTTCTCTTTCCCTCCCCAGAGAGAAGCCAGGTGCTGAAGGGTTTTTCCCAATTACACTGCATTGAGCCAGGGAAGGGGACTATGGTGAATAGTGCCACAGATTAACGTGGCTAATTTTGTGCATCTGGGGTGCAGGAACCTCATAACTTTTTTCTGGATTTCTCATGGAGGGAATTATTCTGTGTATTGTTGAATCAGTGTCTCTGTGAGGAGAAGGAGGGTCTGCTATCTGGCTTGCTAGATACATATTTTTAAATTTTCTTGCAGTGTCATTAAAAAGCAGTGTTAAAAACTTCTCTAGCAACCTCATGTAAAAAAGAAGCAAGTGAAATTAATTTTAACGATATATTTTATTTAACTAAGTATATCCTAATACCATTTCAACATATAATCATTATAAAATTGTTAATAAAATATTTTATATTATTTTGTAATGTTTTTCAAACACAGTGTCTATTTTACACTTAGAACACGACTTAGTTTGAATTAGCCACAGTTTATGTGCTCAAAAATCACGTGTGGCTAGTAGCTACTGTATTGGATAACATCAATCTATAATATAGTTGTCTGTAATATAGATTTACTCCTATGAACAAATCAAAAAAGGCAGCCATAATACTAATTTAGGGCATCCACAGAGGAGAAAATCTGAATGACCAAAAACATATGTAAAAGTATTTTTCTTTATAGATAAATAAGGTCAAAGAATAAGATATCATTTTATATCTATTGAATTGTCAAGATGTTTACGGGAAACAGAAGAAAATTATAAAACTTTTGGTTGGTTCTTTCTATGACTGCCTTTCTTCAGACAGAAAATAATATTTTTTCCTTCCACTTGATATGAATCTAATATGCATCTCCTCACTGGAAATGAGGAGATGATGGAATGAAAAAATGAGTAATGATACGGTTACATTAGTTTGTTTCTTGTACTTACAGATGAGCCTCTATAAATCAATCAAATTTTATCATACTTTAGCTTTAAAAATGAAATTACTCAAATTCAGTACATCAAGTTTTATAGACTTTAGCTATAAAAACAAAAAATATGGTTTAGATTTTTATATATGAAATGTTATTTTAGCATAGGCTTTCATTTTAGTCCAAAGGATTATTTACATCTTTGAGAGATTTTAATTTTTTGTTTTTTCTGGCAGGTTGATTTTAAATTTCTCTCCAAATTAATTTTTCTTCTCCAGTGAATTTTCATCAATCTCTCAATTATAGCAAATGATCTGTATGCGACTACCTGTAGAAATCAATCTTGAGAAGAATTCATTTTTGTAAGGACTACGTTTAATTGCTGTCAGAATGTTTGAAAGTTCAGATTTCTGCAGATTGAACATTTTTTAGGCAGCAGCTCGCCTACAGCAGGTAAAATGTTTCCCAGCCACCAGCTTCAAGATCTGTCTGTATAGCTGCCTGTGGTTAGTCTCAGTCAAGCAGAAACACTGATGAGAACAAGTATTTTTTTTTCTGTGATTGAATAAAAGGACTAGGGAAATTGCCCTTAAAAATAAGACAGAAAAAAGAAGGAAGCTGTTTTATTCCCTGGGTATTGTCATGGGAGAAGAGACCAGAGCACAATGGCCAAGCTGAAGAATAAGTGTCATTGAAACGAGAAATCTGGGACAGACCAGCCTGGGGCACAAGGGATTGTGGGTATCGAAGTCTTCTGAATGTCACTTAAAAGGGTTCCACCAGGCGCACACACCTTAAAATGATGCTCCTAATTGTTCTTCCTTTCTTTTTTTCTTTCACAAATCACAAAGATAAAGTTGGGAAAAAGCACAGCAGGAAGAGCCAGCTGCTGAGCCTGTTATGAGAAGAAAGAACTCGGTAGAATGCTAATTTTTCTTTATTATCTTACTCTCTACAAAAGGCCAGCGGGCAGGTGAACACTCTGCTGAGAGAATCTGTGGAGTTTTGATCAGGAGCAGCAGTCTGTCTGCTCTGGTGGAATTATCTAAAAATCTCCACGAACAGGGTAGGAGAAAGAAGCAGTAGCCTATGTGATTTCCATCAATTCTCCAAGGCTATATATAGCTCGCCAGCGGATTGAGGAAAGACAACAGGCTCTGCTCTCCTTAGCTGGAGACACACAGATTGCAGAACACAGGCACATTAAAGAGAAGCAGCAATGTGTACTGTAATTATTCTGGGAAAGAAAACAGGTTTGGAATCAGGCTTCTATAGCAAAGGTGGTCTTTGCACAAGCTACTGTGCTCGTCTCTCTCTCTCTCTCTCTCTCTCTCTCTCTCTCACACACACACACACACACACACACACACACCAATGCACTCAGCACTGCAAACACCCAAAAGACCACGATCAATTGTTCAAAGTACAGTGATCCTGATCTGCCACTCATGTAATGCAAATGCTGATGTTGGAGAAGAGTCAGGGAATAAGAATTCCCTGTTTAAAGAAAAAGGCAGAGAGTCTGTTTTTTTCAACCTAGATTAGGAAGACAGAAAGAACCGTCCATGTTTTTTCTGCTCAGACCATATATCTAACCAGAAGGCTTCTGCACTGATTCTGTGTTTGACTGAAAATCATGCCAGGCAGGCCAACATTTCTTTTCTTTCCCTTTCCCTTCCCTTCCTTTCTTCTTCTTATTTATTTATTTTTTTTGATGGAGTCTCGCTCTGTCACCCAGACTGGAGTGCAGTGCGTGATCTAGGCTCAGTGCAACTTCCACCTTCTGGATTCAAGTGATTCTCCTTTCTCAGCCTCCTGAGTAGCTGGGATTATAGGCACACACCACCATGCCTGGCTAATTTTTTTTCTTTTGTATTTTTAGTAGAGACGGGGTTTCACCATGTTGGTCAGGCTGGTCTTGAACTCCTGACCTCAAGATCCACTTGCCTTGGCCTCCCAAAGTGCTGTGATTACAGGCGTGAGCCACCGTGCCCAGCCGCCAACATTTATTTATTGTGTTTCAGACAGTTCCCATGGGCTGCTACCACTTTCAGCTCAGAGAACTACCTCATCTCCAATAGTTAAAAGTCACAATCTCAGGGCACTTGGGGACATTTGCTAGTTCATGCTTGCTCACACACCTTTAGCGCTCAGGTCTTACAACATCTTCACTCCAGGCAAATTCACCAGCAGGCCAAAGGGAGAAGGTGCTGTTAGTCCCTGCCTCTGCTAGTCCTAGTTAATATAATTCACCCTCAGTCCTGCCCCATTTACAAATCAATCTTGATAGAGGTAGAAAAATCTACTGCCAGAGTGAGCAGACCAGACTGCAAGATCTAGAATTAGAACTTACTGTAAACTCACTTACTATCCTGGATTTCCTGTTTGCATGCCTGTTTGGTCAAAGATCTCCCCTGACCCCCAAGATATTTCTTATCCCTGCGTAATCACATTGGCTATTGTTAAAAATGCAGATCCCTGGATCTCACTCCAAACTTATTAAATACGGGTGGGCCTGGAAATCTGTATTTTAACTGAGGAAGACCAATAGCCTATAAGAAGGAATATAATACAATGACTAAGAACATAAGTTCTGGAGATATTCCCTGCTCCTTCCCTTAATCTTTGTGTAATCTTGGGGAAAATTACTTCCTCTGCCTCATCAGTTATATGGTGATAATCACCTTAATACCATCCCCATAGAAAGGATTAAATGAGTAAACTGATTGAAAGTGCCTAGAATGGTGCCAGGCACATAGTAAGGCTTCATAAATACTAGTTATTACTCATAAGGTAATAAGCACCTCAGAGAATTCTTAGAATCAAGTTTGAGATCCACAGGTCCAGTGTGTTTATCTTGAAATATAAATCTACTTTTTGGCTGGACACAGTGGCTCATTCCTGGAATCTCAGCACTTTGGGAAGCTGAGGTGGGTGGATCGCTTGAAGCCAGGAACTCAAGATTGCAATGAGGTGTGATCGTGCCACTGTATTTCAGCCTGGGTGACAGAGTAAGACCCTGTCTCAAAACAAAACAAAACAAAAAATCTGCTTTTTGCTTAGCTCTCCTGAATCCTCCTGGGTTTGGGGCTCTGTGTTGTCCTCCCAACCTGTTTCCCTCAAACTTAGACCCTCTTGACTCTCTAGTAAATCCTTCCTATCCTACTCTGTGCATGCAGGGAATGGGTGTCTTACCCAGTTCCTGCCTGCCCTTTAGTGAGAATGGACTGGCCACTTAGAACAGGGATGCTGCTGTTGGCTTGAAGAGTATCTGCTCCCCAAATGGGGAGAAGTACATTTTTTGTATTTTGGCCCCAATCATAGGAAGTCCCTGATCATTCCGTATGACTTGCCGTCAATGACTGTTCAATCCTAGCCCAAGCTGCTATACTTTGGATACAGTACGTTAGGAAAGGACCCTTCCAGCTGGGCATGGTGGCTCATGCCTATAATCCCAGCACTTTGGGAGGCCAAGGTAGGAAGATCACTTGAGGTCAGGAGCTCAAGGCCAGCCTGGGCAACATGGAGAAACCCCATCTCTGCTAAAAATACAAAAACTAGCTGTCATGGCAGTGCCCACCTGTAATCACAGCTACTCAGGAGGCTGAGGCACAAAAATCACTTGAACCCAGGAGGTGGAGGCTGAAGTAAGCAGAGATAATCTTGCTATGCTCCAGCCTGGCTGGCAGGGTGAGACTCTGTCTCAAAAAAAAAAAAAAAAACAGACCCCTTCCCTTAGGAATCCAACCTCAGAGTGACCAATTGTCCCATTTTTCCCAGGACTGTCTTGATTCTAGCACTGAAAGCCTCATGTCCCTGGAAATCTCTCAATCCAAGGTAAACCAGGTTGGTTGATCACCGTGTACCCTATAGTTACTGGGTTGGGTCACCAGTAGACCAAGCAGAAATGCCTAATCTGACTTCCAGTCGCGAGGCAGAGGTTGACCAGTGGCCTGGGCCTAGCCATAAAAAAACCTATGGAGGCATGCATCTCAGACGGAGAGAGCCATTGAATGTGTTGGTTTAAGACATCCAGGTCTGGAAAACATAATAGTACTCTACTGGCAAAGCTGACAGAGTAGAGTTGTACCAACCTCTTTGTGTTTTCTGTAACTCAATAGAGATCTGAGGAATCCCACACTATGGTGCTTTGTGGTAGGCACTCAAAGTTTGTATCCTCCAGTCTACCAAGTTTTCTGATGTGAATAACAGCAAGAGCTACCTATCAATTCTTCCCTGGGTCTAGAGATTTATAGGCTGATTACAGTTGAGTTGAAGAATGGTAGAAAGGCTTGCTTTCCTAATTTTTCAGAAGAAGAGATTTGGGAGGGAGAAAACAAGGATCTAGATTTTACAGAGCTGTAGAAATTACCGATGTTGCCAAGGTGGTTAATCAACATCCAAAGACAACACAAAATCTCACCCTGTGCTTGCATATGTATTCCTCTAGCCCTAGTAGGTGTGAGTAATAATACTGAAATGAAGGAAATTACTTGAAGGAAATTGCCTGAATGGGACCGTTACAAGAGCAGGGTAGGGCTTACTTAATTAAAGCACAGTTTAATTACTGCTATAACTTAAGGCAATGCTGCACTGTGCAATAAGATGGGAATATGAGAGGCTTGGGCCTTGTTGGATAACAATTAATTTCAAATAGTTTAGGGGGAGTGTTGATAAAGCATGATTAAATATAGGAACAGGCTGATAAATGAATCATTAGGGAAGTGCATTTTTAACTACATAGAAATGAGTCAAGGAAGAATAGAAAAAAGTCATTATAACTATCATGTGTGGCCTTGTTAGGGCAGAGAGGGAGCATGGTCTCCAGGTCAGAATAATAGCCCAACCTAGCTTGAGCTCAGGTTCCACCTCTGTGATGGAATCCCTTGTTCTCCTGGGTAGTGCCTAGGAAGAAGTAAGTTCATTACAGCAGCAGGGCTGCTCAGAAAAATCCCTGAACTTCCACTTTCCTTGGGCTTATACCCTGCTCCAAACTATCACTATGTCTCTGCTGTCTTCGAGAGGGCAGAGTCCTAGTGTAAAATCCACATCAGGCCTCCCCTTCTCCTTGACTACTTTCTGGCAAGAATATTCTCTTCCCAGACTCCAGTCTTTCATATTTGTTTTTCATTTGTCAACTGGGAAGAAAAAAATCTCATTTCTTACCAACCTCAAAATAAAACTGTAAGATAAAACAACATATAAAGGTATCAGTAAAGGAAGATTTATTATTTATTTATTTTTTAGACAGTCTTGCTCTGTCACTCAGGCTGGAGTGCAGTGGTGTGATCTCGGGACACTGTAACCTCCACCTCCCAAGTTCAAGCGATTCTCTTGCCTCAGCCTCCTGAGTAGCTGGGATTACAGGTGCCTGCCACTACGCTCAGTTATTTTTTGTATTTTTATTAGAGACGGGATTTCACCATGTTGGCCAGGCTGGTCTCAGACTCCTGACTTCAGGTGATCCGCCTGCCTCGGCCTCCAAAAGTTCTGGGATTATAGGCATAAGCCACCACACCTAGCCAGGAAGAGATTTTTCTAGACAAAGATGAAGATGAGACTAAGAATATAAAATGTTGTTTTTCATTTAAGGGAATTGTCCAAGCCAAATGAGAATGAGAAGAACAGAAGAGGAAGTCCTTGACCTGTTCAGAAATTTATATATGTATCAGTATATTCAAAGAATTTCCATATACCCTTATTCAAATTCGCCAATTGTTTTTAACATGTTACCAAAACACCAGGGGTTTTCTTTAAGTCCTGCTGCTTGCTGTACAGAAAGTCAATCACTGAGACAATGGGTATTGCCAGGGACAAAGGTTTTAATCGGGTGCTCCAGTGGAGGAGATGGGAGATCAGTCTCAAATTCATCTCCCTGACTGACTAAAACTAGGGATTTATATAACAGGGAAGAAATGTAACAATGCGGGGGAAAACAGGAACTAGGGAGGGGTAAGGAAAAGGAGTTGGTCAACACAAAGCAGGTGGTCACTTAGGAAAACAGGAATTAGTGAGAGGTAAGGAAGCAGTTATGAAGGATGAGGAGTCTGCCATCTCATTGTCTGGATGTGGTGATCTGGTGAGTTTCAGTTCTTTGGTACTTTTTCAGAGGCCTGAGGAAGGATCTCAGATAAAACAAATCTAAGTTTTAAGCTTTAAGATCAGAAGGGTCAATTTCTATGTCTATCCAAAATAATGGTCTATGGGACTATTGGGTCGTTTTCAATGTTACCTCATTTGTTTTCTTGCTCTCTCCACACATGTGCATACACACAGAACACACATTATTATACAGAGTAGGTTGACTATCACTATACTTAGAACATGTAACCACAGTAGTTAAAAATTTTGGAAATAATAGACATAATAAATACTTTATCAAAGACATATTCCAATTTTGTCAATGGTTCTGATAAAAGCTTTATACCATGTTTTTTCCCCTCCAATTCAGGATACAGCCCTGGGTCAGGTATGATGTTAAATTGTCACATCTCTTTATTTTCCTTTAACCTAGAATTGTCCTGCCTTTCTTTATCTTTCATAACAGTGGCACTTTTGAAGGCAAAGACCAGTTATTTTACAGAATGTTTTTCTGTTAGGGTTTGTTTGATGTTTCTTCATGTTACGCATTGATGGCCAGACTACCCAAAAAACAACCTGATATTGTATCCTTCTGGGAGCATTGTATCTGCAGGCACACAATGCCTGTCTGCCCCTCATTACCAGTGTTAATTGTGATCACTTAGTTGAGATGCTGTCCAGTTTCTCCATTGCATTATTACTGTTTCCCCTTACAACCATGAAATATTCTGTGGGGAGGCACGGTAAGACGAGGTAAATAACCTGCTCCTCATCAAACTCCCCTTCTACCTCAGATTTAGCATCTATTGCTGATTCTTACCCAAAACAATCTTCATTGTGATCATTGCAAAATAATGGTTTTTAACTCCATTACTACCTGCACATCTATCAATTGGCAAGGAGTGATACAGTTAAAAATTACTAGCTTTATTTTTAATAAATGAGCTTTATGAACAAACTCTTCCTCCTCACTCTCCTCTCTCTTCTCTCTCTCTGCCTGGTTGTCTATCATACTGTCAGTATAGACTCAGGGTTCCTGTTCTGGTAAGTGGATTATCATTCAATATGGTTCTTATTTATTTTCATGCTCAAATTCTCCTAGATGAATGAACTCTTATCTATCTATCTATCATCTATCTATCTATCTATGTAGTCTGTCTACCTACCTACCTTCCTATCTACCGTCTATCTCTTTATTATTATTATTAGTTACTTTTTTTTTTTGAGACCAGAGTCTCGTTCTGTTGCCCAGGCTGGAGTGCAATGGTGTGCTTACAGCTCACTGCAGCCTTGATTTTCCAGTCTCAAATGATTTTCCTACCTCAGCTTCCCAAGTAGCTGGGAGTACAGGCATGTGTCATCTCATCCAACTAATTTTAAAAATTTTCTTGTAGAGATGAGGGTCTTGCTATGTTGCCCAGGCTGATCTGCAGCTTCTAGGGTGCAAGCAATCCTCCTGCCTTGGCCCCCACAAAGTGTTGGGATTACAGGCATGAGCCACTATGCCTGGCCTATCTAGTTCTTTATTATCAGTAAGGACTCATGGTTCATGAGTTATTTATTTACATGTCCATTCATAAATAAACATTCTCATGCCCAAATTGTCTTAGGTTTAACCAATGAGAACTCCTTCAAAGTAGCCATGGTATTTAGAAATGAATATCTGGCTACTAAATGTGCTCATTGCTTTTAGGTCCTTTTAGCAGATAGTACTAGAAAATGCTCATATATTTTAATATATTTGAAATATGAGTCTCTACTGATACTTCCAATTTCAACCCAGTCTCATAGTGTTTTTCTTGCCTTTCTCAATTCTAAATTCTTTTCTCTTCCTTCTTCCACAGCTAGTTTCCTAGCTTCTAACAATGTCATCATATATGCTCTTTTGCTCAATTCCACAATACATACAAAATAACTTAAGAATTTTTATTCTTAAACCACTATGTTAAAAAAGAAAAACATGAAACTCTCTAAGAAGCTCAAGGTTTGTTTGCAGTTTTTCCCTAGACTGACGGTATATAACTAAAAGACTGTTCAAATGTTCCCTGTATGTATTAGTCTGTTCTCACATTGCTATAAAGACATACCCCAGACTGGGTAATTTACAAAGAAAATAGGTTTAATTGGCTTATGGTTCTGCAGGCTATACAGGCTTCTGCTTCTGGGGCAGCCTTAGGAAACACAGTCAAGGCTGAAGGTGAAGAAGCAGGCACATTTTCACATGGCCAGGAGGAGAGAGAGAGAGAGAGAGAGTGAGAGGAAGAAGGAGGAGGGAGGAGAGACATTGAGATTGCATTAAGGGGGAAGTCCCACACATTTTAAAACAACCAGATCTCATGATAACTTTCATGTGACAGCACTAGGGGGATGGTGCTAACCCATTAGAAACCACTCCCATGATCCAATCACCTCCCACCAGGCCCCACCTCCAACACTCAGGATTACAATTCAACATGAAATTTGGGTGGGGACACAGATCCAAACCATGTCATTTCACCCCTGGCCCCTCCCAAATCTTATGTCTTTCTCACATTGCAAAATACAATCATCCCTTCTCAACAGTTCCCCAAAGTCTTAATTCATTCCAGCATCAACTCAAAAGTCCAAGTCCAAAGTCTCATCTGAGACAAGGCAAGTTCTTTCAGCCTATGAGCCTGTAAAAGAAAAAAATCAAATGAGTTACTTCCAAGATTACAGGCAGTGGGTAAATACTTCCCTTCCAAAAGGGAGAAATTGGCCAAAACAAAGAGGCCATATGCCTCATGCAAATCTGAAATCCATCAGGGCAGTCATTAAATCTTAACACTCCAAAATAATCTCCTTTGATTCCATGTCACACATCCAGGCCACACTGATGCAAGGGGTGGGCTCCCAAGGCCTTGGGCAGCTCTGCCCCTGTGACTCTGCAGGGTATAGCTCCCATGCCTGCTTTCATGGGCTGATGTGGAAATGTCCTGTTCAAGAACAAGGAAGGTCTTTTGTTTAGGAATTCATTAAAATTTATATTAGAATTTTAAATTAATTAGAACTCTAAGTTCAATTGAATTAACATGCTATAATTAAACCCAAGGGAATCATATTAGAGGAATTATGATCAGCATGTAGACACATATGCACATCATATTCTCTTCCAAATGCAAGTTTACGGAATACACACAAACTCTAATGTATTTCATTTGAACAGCAGCTTGTAGAAGAACTTAGAATTGTCCATTGAGCTATAAACATTTAACTTTCCTTCCAAAATGAAAGGAAAATAACGCAGGAGCATGACCTTTTGCAAAATATGTGATTTGAAAATTTCATTAAAAATGCAGGATGTTATTCTGATCGTACAAACATTGACCTCAGATGAAGAAAAGATTCTTCAAAATGGATAGAAAGATCAGAGCTGAATTGCTGATGACCTTATGCAGAATAGTTTCATTCCTGCATGTGGAGGTTAGCAACTCTAAGTTATTATATATAAAACTTGTTATTTGTGTGAGAGAAGCACCTCCTCGCTCACAAAATCTGTTTTTCACTCTTGTGGTATGACTCATGAGAAGAATTTTAGAAATAGCTTGTTTTTGAACTTACCTTTGAAATTGTCATTCAATACTGGTTCACTATTGTGCTTGTGGCCATTTGACTGCCACATAACCACTAGGATGCTGAGAAGACCATGTGGGCCTCACTGTCGCTGGGAGACAGAGGTCACCAAGCCAGTAAGTTCTTCCACCATGGGTCATTAGGCACAAAAGCAACCCATGCATAAAGCCCATTGTTTCAAGGGGCTTGACCACAAAGGAGTAAGCTCTTAAAATGTTGAATGTCTAAGCATTAAAACAAGATAACAAAAGCCCTGTGACATCCAGAGGGCTATGGACTCTTGGCTTTGAATTTATGAGCTGAATTCATTTCTCCCTTCAATGTGATTTCTCCCCTCAATGTGATTTCCTGGGCAATTGCCTTACCCACTCATTTTTCTCATGAAATATTACTTGCTTTTTCTATTTCTGTCACTTATTCTTTGCTCTTTAGCCCAGTGGTTTAAATGTTGGGTTCCAGAGTCAGACATATTGGATTGAAATTCTCTGCCATGGTCCTGGCTGTCCACTTTCAAGCTCAGGTCGTTGTTGGCAAGATTCAGCTCCTTGTGAACTGTCAGATTGAGGGTCTCTGATCTTTGCTAGCTGCTGACCAGAAGCTACGCTTGGTTCCTTGTCACCTGGGCTTCTTTATATGTTAGCTGATGTTATCTAAGCCAGCAAGGAAGAATGTTGTCACATCTCATCACCTTTAGCAGATCCTTTGTTAGAAACCAAATCACAGGCCCTGCCCCACTCCAGGGGACAGGATTACATAAGGGTATGAATACCAAGAGTTATTTTGGATATTTGAGAACCATCTTTGAGTCTGTCTACCGTAGGATGGATGCAAAAGTGATATGTGTAACATCTGGATATTGTTTTAAGAAAAGAATTTGTGCCTTTTCCTTACTTGGTAAAATAAAAACTTGATGCTGAAGCTTCCACAGCCATTTTGTGTCTTGAGGTGGGAACCTCACACTGAGGATGGCAGAGCAACAAAATAACAGAGTTTAGGAGTTCCACAGTAGCTGGACTATACTTCACAGTTATTTTGAATTTTCTATCATTTGAAGCCAAAATGAATCCTAATGGATAGAGAATTTATTGTGCCAGTTTTAGTCATTTCATATATTTATGAAATTATTCTGGTGAGATTTTTCAAGTATTATTACGTACTTTTAAATTACTAGCTTATATTTTAAAATCTTGGCATCTAATATAGTATTTTATTAATTGCTATCTTTTTTGTTCATTACATTTTGTCTGAGGTTTAATTATACATTTTCAATGACCCAGCATGTAGTTTATTTTTTAATGTATGTTTGAATGAGTGCAATATAGTACAAAGAGCATATTGAAGTGGATGGATTGAAGTGGATGGTGGAATTAGAGGAATGTTTGAAGAAAGGCTGACTTGAGCTCAAATTTCCTTCACAACTTAAGAGCTATGAAGCCTTAGACAAACTTGCTGAGACTAGTGTTCTCATCTGCAAAATGGAATAATAATAATAATAATAATACCATATTTGAAACCTTGTATGGATTAGAGAATGCACATAAAAGAACTATAAACATATTAGGCACTCATTATAAGGAAGTTCTTTTTATTTTCTCTTAATTATTTCCTTCCTTGGGACCTTTTTCTCCCTACAATTTTATCCTTACAGCTTAGTGTGCTTTTTCATTTTTTAATTAAACAATTAAAGTTTATGAATTTGTTTCCCAATCCTTCTTGGCCTCATTTCATGCTTTGATAAGTACTCATTATTTTCTAAATGACATATTATAGCCATTTCTTAGTATCTGAATAATACTGGTTCCAGGAGCCCATTGCAGATGCCAACATTTGTGGATGCTCAAGTCCCTGATATAAAATGGTGTAATACTATATACTACCTACATATATCCTCCCATATACTTTTTTTTTCTTAGAGCCTCACTCTGTCATCCAGGTTGGAGGGAAGTGGCACGATCTCAGCTCACTTCAACCTCCGCCTCCCAGGCTCAAGTGATTCTCCTGCCTCAGCCTCCCAAATAGCTGGGATTAGAGGTGCATGCCACCACACACCCTGCTAATTTTTTTGTATTTTTAGTAGAGATGGGGTTTCACCATGTTGCCCAGGCTGGTCTCTAAATCCTGACCTTGGGTGATCTGCCCACCTCAGCCTCCCAAAGTGTTGGGATTACAGGCATGAGCCACCGCCCCCAGCCTCATATACTTTAAATCATTTCTAGATTACTTACAATACCTAGCACAATATAAGTGGTTATTATATTGTTTAGTGAATAATAACAAAAAAAAAGCCCATACTTGTTAGTTACAGGCCTAACTACATGGTACACATCAGTTACAACATAACATTTTCTGGATTTTTTTTCCCAAATATTTTTGATTTACGGTTCGTCGAATCTGCAGATTTGGAACCCATGGATAGGGAGGACTGACTGTTTCCTGTTATTGATCTCCTCCTTTGTCTAGTTATTAGAATACTTCTAAAAAATTCCAAATATTTGGAGATATTTTGGGTTATAATTTAAATAAACTGCTTTTAGTTTTATTGCATTGCGACTAGGGAATGTGGCCTACCAAACTTCTGCTTTTGTGAATTTATCGAGATTTTCTTCATTTCTGACTACATGATTCATAGCTGGTAAATGTTCTATGGAGCTCTCAGAAAGAGAAGATTTATTTTCTGTAGAATAGAGTAGTATCAGAGGTCTCAGCTAGATCAATATTCAGGTTCAATGATGCCAGAGCACAAGTTGGGCAACCTCCGGAGAAACCAGCCATGGGCCAGATGTAGCAAGAAGCCACGTGGGCAACAACTCAAAATCTGTCCAAACTGGGATTTAAGCATATACAGGCACAGTTAGCAAGCTAGGATGCTGGGGAGTCCATTCTGATTCCTGGGTGGAATTACACAGTTAAGCAATAAACTGGCTGGGGAACTGGTCTTTAGAGCCAGGCTGTGCTACACCCCAGGGGCAAGCACCTAGGAACACTGATGTGCCCTGGGAGCTCCCTCCTTAGCTCTGGGATCTAGTTAGCAAAAGTGATAAAATTGTCCCCATTGCCTAGGGGATGGTGCTGCTTTCTTTCCTTTTCTTTCCCCACCAGGAAGAGCATCTTAGGGATGGCTCCCTACTACAGCAGGCAGATACGGTAGTTACAGAAATGATGAATTGGTGCCAGTGACATTATAGGAGAACACTGGCATGAATTGTGTGCCAGTGGAGAGGCCTGGGCATTGGCCCTTGGCAGAGGAAGGCAAGGGCAGATGATGGGAGCTGGCTGCTGCAGCAGCCAGGGCTGATGTGCATTGGGCATCCACACTGGAGCAGACACTGTCAGGGCTTTCTATGCATTATCACAGACAGCTGTTCCATTATCGTATTTTACTCATGAGGAAACTGAGACTGAAAGAGAAAACATTTCCTTTCTTTTTTTTTGAGACAAAGTCTTGCTTTGTCACCAGGCGCCAGGCTGGAATGCAGTGGCGCGATCTCGGCTCACTGCAACCTCCGCCTCCCAGGTTCAAGCAATTCGCCTGCCTCAGCCTCCCGAATAGCTGGGACTATGGGCGTGCGCCACCACGCCCAGCTAATTTTTGTATTTTTTTTATTAGAGATGGGTTTCACCATGTTGGCCAGGATGGTCTCAATCTCTTGACCTCGTGATCTGCGCGCCCTAGCCTCCCAAAGTGCTGGGATTACAGGCATGAGCCACCGCACCCGGCCAATATTTCCTTTTCTTAAGTGAACAGAAGAGCTAAGAAGTGAACCTGTCTGTGTGATCCCAGTATTGCCTTTTTTCCCAAAGATCCAGTAACCAGCTACTAAAGTACCTATGCATACTAAAACAATCATTATGTGTTGTATAATCAGTATATAATAGATACATATAAATAGATACACTCCAAGATCCTAGCCTTGGAAAGGTTATAATAGATACATATAAATACAGATTAAAGGATCTATGCATACTAAAACATATTTATCACCTTCAGACATACAATGGTTGGGGAATCTTTGAATACCTGATACAATGCTCAGAAAAAAAAATCAATCCTGCTAAGCTACTGGACAAGTTATCAGTTTCCAAAAAGATCCTAGCCATGGAAAGGTTATAATAGATACATATAAATAGATACACATCCAAGATCCTAGCTTTATAAAAAATACATATAAATACAGATTTTTTAAAAAAAAATTGTATTGCTCAAATATATTATCAAGATTGAGGGGCATCTGTTTGATCTGTCAGAGACTGAAATAGCTCATGAAAATTGTATTTCTGCAATATCTTTTTCATTCTAGTGGTTTTTGCTCTAGCTCTTTTGTTGCTGCTTTCTTTGGTATGTGGCAGTTTGCCATTGTTACGACTTCCATTTTTTTCTTGCATGTTTTATGGAAATACTACTTTTTTTTTTTGAAAGAAAGGAAAAGAGAGGAAAGAAAGTGAGAGTGAAAGAAAGAAAAAAAAAGAATGTATGAGAGAAAGAAAGAGGAAGAAAAAGAGGGAGAGAGAACAGGATTCTTGTTCTACTGCCCAGGCTAGAATTCAGTCTAAAAATGGGTATTAAAAACCTCTATTATGCCAATAATTGTGTTTAACAATGGAGACAGGAAGGAATAAGAGATGAAAATAACAAACAAGCAGCCAACCAATATTTTATTTAAACCTGTGAAATGCTATGCAATTG